>JAYMFT010178490.1:0-12097 GCA_038088735.1 Panulirus argus
GACATATGGAACGAATGAGTGAGGAAAGGTTGACAAAGAGGATGTATGTTTCAGAGGTGGAGGGAACAAGGAGAAGCAGGAGACCAAATTGGAGGTGGAAGGATGGAGTGAAAGGGATTGAGTAGTCAGGGCCTGAACATGCAGAAGGGTGAAAGGCATGCACGGAATAGAGTGAAATGAAACAATGTGGTATACCAGGGTTGATGTGCTGTCAGTGGACTGAACTAGGGTATGTGAAGCATCTGGGGTAAACCATGGAAAGGTCTGCGGGGCCTGGATGTGGATAGGGAGCTGTGGTTTCAATGCATTACACATGACAGCTAGAGACTGAGCGTGAGCAAATGTGGCCGTTTTGTCTGTCTCCTGGCACAACCTCTCTGGCGCAGGGGGTGGCGATGCTATTTCCTGTGGGGCGGGGTGGCGTTAGGAATGGATAGGGGCGAGCAAGTGTGAATGTGTATATGTGTATATGCATGTATATGTATATGAATGTATATAAGTATATGTTGGTATGCATATGTATGTACTGCGCATATATGTATATATGTGTGTATGTGGGGGAGTAAGTCTTTCTTCGTCTGTTTCCTGGCGCTACCTCACTGATGTGGGAAACAGCTATCAAGTATAATAAATAAATATATATATATTATTTTCATATCTATCATATCTGATCGCTGTCTCCCAAGTTAGCGAGGAAGCGCCAGGAAACAGACAAAGAAAGATCCATTCACTCACATACATACATATATACATACACACACATATAGGTACAATACATACATATACATACACATGCATATACACATGTACATATTGTTCTCTAATTTTCTCAATATTATCCTACCATTAGGCGGGTGCTCAAACACCAGTTGTCTGCAGTTCATCATTTATTACATTCAAACTTTCACCCACACATTCATCATCAGGAATCTACAGAAAGAGAAAAACTGTGTTACAAAACTTGGATATGATATGGAAAAAGCAAACAAAATCTGAAAACATTCGGAAAAACACAGCACATAGCACATAAAAGTATGGGAAAACACTAAAAGCGAAACAAATAACAAATTCAAGAAACGTAGTATGAGTAACAATTTAAATACAACATATGGAAACAAAAATACAGTAAGCCCTTGATTCAACAGACTAATAGATGGGATGGGGGTGTTGGTTAATGCTGAAATATCTTTAAATCGAATGTAACAATTTTTATATACAATATACGATATAAAGTAATACAATATACAGTTCACACAATTTCTTTTAACTTCTCTATCACTTGATGCCATTTTGAATTGTAAGGACTACAAAATTATTTAATAATCAAAGTCACAATCCTCTGTATACAACCTGATCGCACGATAGCTTGAGGCAGACTGAGACCGAAACAAAGCAAGCATACCCCACGCTACCAAAAACAAATGTGATGTGAAATGCACATGTTGCAGAGTTTAAGATTTTTAAATTCATCTTCATTTTTTCAATTATCAATAATCAATGTATCATTATTTGCTCGGTCTGTTAAATCCAAAATCTGTTATATCAGGGTCTATCAAATCGAGGGATTACTGTTTAGAAAAACTTACAGTTGAGGAGAAACACAGAAGAACATTATTACACGAGGTGGGAATATAGAAAAATCCATCACTAAATACACTAAGTAGGTCAAGCGAGGCCTTTACGGTCCAGATGCTTTTAGTGTTTTCCCTCACTATTCACTCAGGGTCCAGTCACAGTAAAGTGAAGGACTTGGAGAGAGACAGAGAGTTGGTTGTTAAGTGATGACACAGTTGGTGGCAGACTCGAGTGAGAAACTGTTAAAACTGGTGTCTGAGTCTGGAAGAGTATATGAAAGGAGAAAGTCCCAAATAAAAAAAATGGAAAGAAAAACCAAGGTCATTAAGTTTAGCAGTGCAGAGAGACAGGTTATTTGTGGTGTGTTTGAATGGAGAAAACTTGGAGGAAGTGAAGTGTTTTATATACCTGGGAGTGGATATGGAAGTGATTGGAACCTTGGAAACCGAGGTGAGTCATAAGGTTGATGACGGGGTGAAGGTTCTAAGAGGATTGTGGAATGTTTGAAGACAGGTCACTATCTAGGAGGGCAAAAATGAGTTTGTTTGAAGGTATAGTAGTCCTAAAGGTGTTGTATGGATATGAGGCATGGGCTATAAATAAGAATGTAAAGAAGAGGGTAAATGTGTTGAAAATAAAATGTCTGATGACAATATATGGCATAAGAAGGGTTGATCGGTTTCTGTGGATAGACGAAATCTAGTTAAATCTAATGTCTCCAAAAACCAGTTTCTACCCATATCTCCATCAAAAATTCCTCACAACTCTCCTGTCTCCTTTGTTGGTTCTGCATTTCCAACTCTTGACTCATTGAACATACTTGGTATTACTATAGCATCCACTCTTTCTGGGAAACTACACATTACAGAAATAGCTAAGTCTGCCGATAAAAAACTGGGAGTCCTGTTTATATATAGAAATATCTTTTCTTCTGAGCAGTTGCTCCGTTTATACAAAATTTTGATTGATTCTTATACAGGGTACTGCTCTCGCATCTGGGGTGGTTCCAGCTCTGCATTCTCACTTGACAGAGTTGAAAGCAGTCTGACTTATAAACTCTCCCAGTCTAACTTTAAAACTAGACCCACTTGCCTTATGCCACAATGTTGGTTCACTTTCCCTCTTCTATAGGTTTTACTTCAGTTTTTACTCCTGAGAGCTGGCTGCTTGTGTGTCCCCACCACTAGTTAAATTATGTAATACTCAGCAAGCTGCTGCATCACATGATTACCTTGTTGCCATTGGCAACTCAAGGGTGGGCCATTTTGATAACTGTTTCTTTCTCTACACCTTGAAGCTTTCCCAATTCCTATAACCCAGCACATTTTAAAAGACAGCTTTTACACTTCCTCTGAAAATGTTTTTTTGCGGACTCTGTAAGTGTTAGAAGCAGATGAACAATGGGTAGACCAAACTGCAGATGGAAGGATGGAGTTAATAAGATTTTGAGCGCACATGGCCTGAACATGCAGGAGGGTGAAAGGCATGCACAAAATATAGTGAATTGGAACAATGTGATATACAAGGGGCAATGCACTGTCAATGGATTGAACCAGGACTTGCAAAGCACCTGGCTGAAACTACAGAAAGATCTGAGGGACCTGGTTGTGGCTAGGAGGTAGTAGTTTTGGTGTATTACACATGAATGCTAAAGAATGGATGTCAGCAAATGAGGCCTTTTCTTTGTTTGTTCCTGGTACTACCTGCTAACAAGGGAAATGGCAAACAAATGTGAAGGAAACATTTGTTTCATACATGTTCACCATTTTCTGTATTTGCAAGTCAGCACTAAGGACAGACACAATAAATGTCCAAATTTGCTCACATCCACTCTCTAGCTGTTTTGTAAAATGCACTAAAACCAGAGCTTCCTATCCACATCCAAACCCTACAGAGTTTCCAGTGGTTTCCCCTAGCACTACATATGGCCTGCTTCAGCCTACTGACAACACATAGTACCCTGTCAACCACATCACTCCAAATCACTATCCCTTGCATGCCTTACATCCTCCTGCATATTCAGGCCCTGAGCATTCAAAGCATCTTTCACTCCATCCTTCCACCTCCTCCTTGGTTTCCCCCTTTTCTTTGTTCTCTTCACTTCTGACTGACTTGTTGCCCCTCTTAGTCATCCTTTCCTGGCTCATCCCCTTCATAAGTAAAACCAATTCAGCACATCCTCTTCAACTTTTTCAGACACACTCCTCTTACTACTACACTTCTCTCTTTCCCAATCATTTCTCATTTAATCAACACTCATTACATCAGATATTGTCTTCAAACATTTCATTTCCAACACATGCACCCTATCCTTTACATTTTTGCTTATGGCCCATGCCTCTCATCCATATAGCACCAACAAGAGTACTATACAATCAAACATACCCATCTTTGCCCTTAAAGTTAGTCACCTCTCTTTGTACACATTTCTTAATGCACCCAAGACCTTTCCCCTTAGTCATCTTTCCTTTGGTTTTATTACCACCTGTAGATGTCTTGGCACAGAACTGGTAAGGCTCCTTGAGTAACCTAGGTCCATGTTTTGGGTACATATGGTCCTGATCTCCTAAATGATGCAAGGCACTGATGAGGTGTTGGAGGTGTTCCAGAAAGCAGCCGCCTGATCATGCATTCTGTGTGCCCAGTGCATGTGTACCCACATTTTCTTGCTTCCAAGTGAGAATTTGGGCTTTCTTCTCCTTAGAAAGGTAGGATCCAACCATCTTAAAGCACAGCATCTGCCTAGTTGTGCATTCTGAGTGCCTAGTGCATGGTACCCACAATTTCTTGCTTCCAGGTGACGATTTGGGCTTTAATCTCCTTAGAAAGGTAGGAGCCAACCATCTTGAAGCACTAGTGAAAGCATTACAGCATCTGGAAGTGAAATTTCCAAAATGAAGTGGCAGCCAGGAAGAGTAAAGAAACAACATCCTTCCCTCAAAATAGCCTATAAGGCACAATGAGGTGGGTTGCAAGTGCTCACACTATTAGAAACACTTGTCTCAGCGACTAGATGTATGATGATTTCACCCTGAGAGTATCATATACTTGTATCTACAAGAAACCTTAGGCATGTATCATCTCTGAAAATATATGTAAGGTATAAAAATGTTTTTTGCGGACACAACTGCCTAAGCTTTTCAAAATTTTCCTATGTCTAACCAATCCAATCATAGTTCCAGGAGTTCTAAAACTATGTTTTTGCAGAAATATGGTGCATTTTAAGTACAAATGTGCAAAGATGGATCCAGACCAGGTATGCTACTTTGTAACCAATATGGACAACTGCAGAATAACAATTATCTAATAAACTGATATCCCCAAAATATTGATGAATGACATTTTCTCTTCCTTATACTTTTGAACAAATATAATTTTTTCTTACCTCACCAAGCTCATGGTTGTGTTCTGAAATAAGCTGTGTCACAACCAATTGCTGGCCATCTTCAGTGAGACTAAAGTGAACCTTAACTGGACAATCCATCCTTAGGGTTCTGCAATTAAATTATGGAATATAAATAAAAGACATTAAAATATAAGTTTAATCTGAAGGACTTTTCTAGGTCTAAACAGTATGAGTCTTAGACATAAGCACTCCCTTGTCCTTGTTAAGAAACTGCCTGGACAAATATCTTTCTTAAACCTGATAACAGTGGCCCTATCACTGCTATTGACAAAAATTAAACTAAGCCCTGTTATGTTGCAAAAGTCACTCAATGGATGACATTACTTAACTCTAGCCTTCATTACCTATCAAGCAATAAAATACATTTATACAAACACTGTGATCAAAAAGGGTGGGTCAAATGGCATGCATGTTATCTTCAAATTGTCCAAGATCACAAAAATCTCTCTAGAGGTAAACTATGAACAAAACTGTTCTTAATATGTAATAAATGTTTTATTTGTAGGGTGGAAAGCCCTTCTTAATCCTCTTCATATAATGCTGAATCTCATAAATAAGCAGAATATTGAGTCTTAAGATATCAAGACGAATCAATAATTAAGACATTTTTCATAACATCTGTGAAACAATCACCATGAATAAAATTACCCTCCCAGTCAAGCTCAAGGCACTGTCAAATGTGGGACAAGAAAAGCAAAGAATTTGGGGTCTTGAAATAAGTTTTCTTCATAATCAGGTGAAAAGTCTACTTGAGCTGATGTTGCATGGTACTATCAGTTTACTTTATAAGTCCAACATGTTTTTATACACACATTTTGACACACTTCCTCTTGTCATGCTGAGGATAAGTACACCAATATGCTACTAAATTTAGAGGCTATCAATTGCTAAAGGGTGTAAAAGGTAACAAAATCCTTTTGTTATCCTTGGTAATTGGATACTACAACCCCTTTACTGATGTCATAGGTTATACAAACAATACCCTAGTGTTTCCTGAGTTGGATGTCAGGACAGCCTATGCAGTGTTTAATGCTAAATCACAGCATTTTAATTCATTACTAATAATCCCAGCACCCTAAAATGAACCTGCATTATGCATCTGTATACTGATTCTCACAGCTTTTGTGTGAAGACCATCTTACAGTGATGACATAGAATTCTCTTCCATCAATTGGTTTTTCTTCTTCCTAAAACCTTTCTATCTTTATGAGCCAGGACCACAAGCATTGAAGAAGTTCATCCTAATCCTCCAATATTCTTTCTTCTTTTACCTGTAATCTTACCTTTCCTCTGTGATGGCTATGGATAATGCATAGTTTTGCCCACATCATATTAGCAACCATATAGTTTTCTGGTGATACAACACTGGTAGCAAATTCGAGTGAGAAACTTCCACAGTTGGTGATTGAGATTGGAAGAGTGAATAAAAGGAGAAAGTTGAAAGTAAATGTGAATAAAACCAAAGTTATTAGGTTTAACAGAGATGAGGGTTAGGTTAGCTGGGCTGCAAGTTTGAATAGAGAAAAATTGGAGGAAGTGAAGAGTTTTAGATACCTGGGACTGGACATGGCAGCAAATGGAATCATGGAAGCAGAAGTGTCACAAGGTGGGTGTGTGGGCAAAGGTTTTGGGAGCCCTGAAGAATGAGTGGAAAGTGAGATAATTATCTGGGAGGGTAAAAATGGTTGTGTTTGAAGGTATAGTAGTCCCAAGAATATCATGTGGATGTGAGACATGGGCTATAGTTTATAGGTGCATTCTTCCCAATGTGCATGATATGATGACATAAAAATGCATCATTAAAGCAACTTTTCTACAAAGTTCATAATTTTTTGTATATTGGTAGGAATATGTTCTCAAGAACTTCAAATAATTACAGGTATATAGCTTGT
Organism: Panulirus argus; assembly: GCA_038088735.1. Lineage (NCBI taxonomy): Eukaryota > Metazoa > Arthropoda > Malacostraca > Decapoda > Palinuridae > Panulirus > Panulirus argus. The sequence continues at coordinate 6,874 of JAYMFT010178490.1, forward strand.
AATAAATCCTGAAAAGCAAACATGAAATCATAGTTTACATTCCTAACAGTATAAAATTACTAACACAGCAATACTACTCTTGGAGTACTCAGGGAATGAACTAAATTGATTCTTACCTGGATTTCCTTTGACCATTGCTGATTGATTTAAACTTTCGTCCACCAGAACGGCAACACAGTGTTGCAGTGAAATACTTAACAGCAGCATTGACTTTTTCTGCCTTTTGGGGTGCTCTCTTTTTGGCAGCCTCAACAGTCCGTGAATCCCGAATCCAAAGATGTACATTAAAATTATCTTCATACCGTTTCTTCCTCCGCAGAACATCATCCCATGATGAAAAACGTTCTCCTGTAGTGAAAACAACAGATTCCATCGTGGCAAAGTAAGCTAACTCATGATGATGCCTTCCCATTTACGATTAACAGCTAGGTGTGGTTTCCCCTGTGAAAATGAAAGTGTAACTGATAAAACACATATACCACTAATGAAAGCAAATATATGTACCATTAATGGCAGTCATTAAAGACTACCCAACTGTGAGCTGGTTGTTTATATAATACAATAAAATCTCTTGAAGCAAGATTCAACAATGGAGGAATTCTTAGTACAGTACCCTGAGAAGGCTCAAAAGCAAATCATACGAGATCTGGAAATGCTTTGATCAGGATTCAGCCAGCACTCCTAAAAATAAGTGAAAAGGCAACAACAGCCTTCACTTACTCTTCTTGAATGACCAAGACGCCTGCATCAAATGTTCATAAAATAGGGCCGTCCCAGCCAATAGGCAACTGCAACTGGGCTGACATAATCAACCTACACTTAATGAGTGCCAACCCAAGCTAGCCACCACAGGTCAAAGAATAGGAAGTCAGAAAAGGGTACAAAAGCCTGAAAATCTGCTTGCTGGACACATTCTTGCAGAGAAAAGGTTTTGCAACCTTCAAAACATATATTTCTCACCTCATGATCTGTCTGGTGAGCATGAGGGCATACCCACATAAAGGAGGAGAGTTAGAGAAAAAATTTTAGATATGAAGTAGCCCAAGGCAAAAATAATCTCAAAAAATTAATTGGAAGAAGTCTGGAATCTGGTTCTTCCAGAAGAGGAATCACAGTGCCACACAGGGTAGATCTATAATGTTCAAACAAAGGTGCTGTTTAATGAAGGTGGAAGAAGAGTGCCATAAAACCTAGAATTCTTCCCTTCTTGTATTTTGATTTCTAAATGAGGAAACAGAAGAAGGAGCCAGACAGGGAGCACTTATCCTCCTCGAAGGCTCAGACTGGAGCATCTGAATGAGTGTGGATGTAACCAAGATGAGAAGAGATGAGAGAGAGGTAGCATGTTTGAGGAAAGAAACCTCAATGTTCTGGCTCTGAGTGAAACAAAGTTCAAGGGAAAGGGAAAGAATGGTTTGGAAATGTCTTAGGAGCAAAGTCTGGCAGTAGTGAAATGACAAGAAATAAGGAAGGAATAGCACTACTCCTGAAGCAGGAGTAGTAGGAGTGTGTGTTTGAGTGTAAGGAAGTAAATTCTAGACTGATGTGGCGAGAGATGGGTGATTACTGGTGTATATGCCCATGAGAGAAAAGTGTTTTGGGAGCAGCTGAGTGAGAGTGTCTGCAGTTTTGGTGTTTGAGACCGGGTATTATTGATGGGTGATTTCAATGCAAAAGTAAGTAATGTGGCAGTTGAGGGTTTAATTGGTGCACATGGGGTATTCAGCGTATTGAATGGAAATGGTAAAGAGCTTGTGGAGTTGTGTGCTGAAAAAAGACTGGAAAAAGACTGGTGATTGGGAATACCTGGATCAAAAAGAGAGATGTACACAAATATACATATGTGAGGAGAGGAGACGGTTAACAGGCATTATCATATCACCTATTAATTTACATGCATGTAAAAAAGAGACTTTTGGATAACACTTCGACAACTCAGGACCCAAATTCGCCACAAGCAGAGGGAAGCTTGAGAAGCAGCCGTCCCCCTGGATTCCCTGCCCACCTGGTATGATACCCTCCATAAACTCCCTAACCTCTCACATGTCTATGGGAAAGGGTCACAGAAAAGGAATGTGATTGCTGCCCATATCATCATTGGGTATGACTTTGCTTGGAAGATTGGCATCCCTACCTCCCCTGAGTAATGAGCTTGTCCATCATGCAAAAGACCCGACAGCCGCACCTTGTCCACTGCCTTCCAAGTTGTCCCCACACACAACGCTTCTGTGACGCCTGCTGGACCACCACTCCATGACCCCCTGACGGAGACACAATGACCCTCCCCATACTGGCCAGACATTATGTAAATAATATTGATGCTATGTTGAAGGAATATCCTAACATCCTTAGGCATTAGTAAGCTCCTTAGTTTTATTTACATATAATCACGACACTTGCCAGATGCTTCTGGTGTTACTGTACAGGGGTACCTAGTGACAGCACTAGGATACCAATTCCTCTATCAAGGAATAAAGTATTAAAACTGAAAAATTGAACTGACTTTTGGATGTAAATGTGCTGAGAGGGGCAGCTGGTGGGATATCTGATCACTATCTTATAGAGGCGAGGTGAAGATTTGTAGAGGTTTTCAAAAAACAGGAAACAATGTTGGGGAGAAGAGAGTGGTGAGAGTCAATGGGCTTGGAAAGGAAGCTTATGTGAAGAAATACCAGGAGAGACTGAGTATAGACTGGCAAAAGGAGAGAGCAATGAAGTGGGTGAGTAGATGAGGAATGTGGGTATTTAGAGAAACAGTGATGGCATGTGCAAGAGATGCACATGGCATGTGAAGGGTGGGAGGTGGGCAGATTAGAAAGGGTAATGAGTGTTGAGTTGAAGAAGTAAAGTTGCTAGTGAAAAGGAAAAGAGAGGCATTTGGGCAGTACTTATAGGGTACATGTGCAAATTATTGGGAAATGTATAAAAGAAAGAGGCAAGAGGTCAAGAGGAAAGTGCAGGGATTGAAATATATGGCAAATGAGAGTTGGGGTGAGAGAGTATCATTAAACTTTAGGGAGAATAAAAGGACGTTTTGGAATAAGATTAATAATGTGTGAAAGACTGGAGAACAAATGGAAACATTAGTGAAGTGGGCAAAAGGGGAAGCAATAAAAGAAGTGATGAGGTGAGGATGAGATGAAACAAGAATTTTGAAGGACTTTTAAATGTGTTAGATGACAGAGTGGCAGATGTAGGGTGTTTTGGTTGGGGTGGTATGCAGAGTGAGAGAGTCATGAAGAGTGGTCTGGTGAAGAGAGAAGAGGTGGTGGAAGTCTTGTGGAAGATGAAATGCGGCAAGGCAGCTGGAGTTGATGGTACTGCAGTTAAATCTACTGAGATAGGGGGTGACGACTGTGTTGCTAATTGGTTGGTAAGGATATTAAATGTATGTATGGATTATGGTGAAGTGCCTGAGGATTGGTGGAATGCATGTATAGTGCCACTGTATGAAGGCAAGGGGGATAAAGGTGAGTGTTCAAACTAGAGAGGCATAAGTGTGTTGAGTATACCTTGTAAGTTGTATGGGAGGGTACTGATTGAGAGGGTGAAGGCATGTACCGAGCATTAGAGTGGTTTGAGAAGTGGCAGAGGATGTGTGGATCAGGTATTTGCTTTGAAGAATGTATGAGAAATACTTAAAAGAATACATGGATTTGTATGTGGCATTATAATAAGACTATATGGTAAGGGAGGTAAACTGCTAAAAGTAGTGAGAGGTTTTTATCAAGGTTGTAAGGTGTGTATATGAGTAGGAGCAGAGGAGAGTGAATGGTTCCCAGTAAAGGTGGGTCTGTGGCAGGGGTGTGTAATGTCACCATGGTTGTTTAATTAATTTCTGTGAGGGATGAGAGGGCCTGGGAAGTGTCAGTTGTTGTTCGCCAATGATACAAAACAGGAGTGAGAAACTGCAGATGTTGGTGACTGAATTTGGAAGAGCATATGAAAGGAGAAAATTGGAAGTAAATGTGAATATAAGCAAGTTTATTAGGGACAAGTTAGTTGGGATGTAAGTTTGAATGGAGAAAAATTAGAGAAAGTGAAGTGTTTTAGATATCTGGGAGTGGGCTTGGCAGTGAACTGAACAGTAAAAGCTGAAGTGTGTCATAGGGTGCAGGGATGGTGCAAAGGTTCTGGGAGCGATGAAGAATGTATGGAAAGAGAGAAAATTATCTCAAGAGTGCAAAAATGGGTATGTTTGAAGGAATAGTAGTTCCAACAACATTATATGGTTACATCCCAAGTAACTTGTTCTTCAACCTGCTGAACCTAATAACCTTGCTCATATTCACATTCACTCTCAACTTTCTCATTTTACACACTCTAACAAATTGAGCCACCAACATAGGCAGTTTCTCACTTGAATCAGCTACTAGTGCTGTATCATCAGCAAACAACAACTGACTCACTTCCCTGGCCCTCTTATCCCCAACAGAAAGCATACTTGCCCCTTTTTCCAGGACTCCCACATTCACCTCCCTTACCATCCCATCCATTAACAAATCAAACAACCACGGTGACATCGCACAACCCTGCCACCTTACACCCTTGATAAAAACTTTTCTGCATCTCCCAGCTTCCCTTCCACACTATATACTATAAATACCTTCCAAAAAGCATGAAATGTGGCAAAGTGGCTGGAGTGGATAGTATTGCAGTTGAATTTACAAAAGAAATGGGGTGACTGTGTTGTTGATTACTAATTAGGATTTTCAGAGTATGTATGGACCATGATGAGGTGTCTGAGGATTGGTAAAATGCATGTAGAGTGTCACTGTATAAAGGCAAGAAGAAAAGAGAGTACAAGTTTGTCAAAGAATTTCTCAATCCAAGGGTCCATCAATTCCCTGCTACTGGTAGTAGTGCAGTCTTGAATCTGAAGAAGCCACTTCAGATGAACAGTTCCTAAGATAATTTAAGAATATTGCTTATATATTCATATATATTTTTCATACTTAATCACTGTTCTCTGCATTTGCAAAGTAGTGCCAGGAAACAGAAAAATACACATAGTGCAGTATCTTCATAAATGTTTCTTCTTTCAGGAAATAAGACAAGAAGGGGAAGGTTTCCAGCTACCCACTCCTGCCCCCTTCAGTAGCCTTCTACAATAGGCAGGGAATAAAGAGGTATAATTCCTTCTCCCCTACTGAGTTTGGAAAAGTGTGTGAAAGGAGAAAGTTGAGAGTAAATGTGAATAAGAGCAAGGTTATTAGGTTCAGCA
>JAYMFT010178501.1:0-12097 GCA_038088735.1 Panulirus argus
GGCGCTACCTCACTGACGCGGGAAACGGCGATCAAGTATAATAAATAAATAATATAAATAATATATATATATCTTGATTTCAAATGTCACATAAGTATTTGGTTTGGTAGTAACTGTTTCACAAAATTTCCAAAACTACATACTTGGTGTTGGTAAACATCAGTCTTAGGATGAGTCGGCTTTATGTCTCAGGTACTACTTCGGAGGAGCACGTATGTAGACTGTACCGTAGTTCCCAACCTGCGGCCATACCGGTTTTGTGCAGCACTCAGAAAAAAAATATACTTACTAGGTAAGGGGCCCCTGTAGCATACTCTACATTACGGCCCCCACAGGTCATTTGCCTGATGTCTCCACAGGCCTAAGTGGGGCTTTGTTATACCCGTAAATGTTACTTCAAGATAAAAGGGAAAATGGAGACGAACCCGATCATCAGTCCCTGAAGCACGACGGTACGTCCTTTGGGTATGCTGGGCCCTGGCCAAACTGACTGTTGAGGAGGGGGTCAGGCCACGGGCCTGGTCATCATATTCAAGGGTCATACTGTCGCGTTTCAAGAGGAACGGGTGGGTGGGGAGCGTTGCGGGTGACCGGCCCGCCACCATGACTCTAACCTCTGGGGGACGACTCTCAACCTCCGTTACCATCGGCTCATTGTTGGCTTCCACACACCCACTCTCCCGCCGCCTTATGAAAAAAAATCTATGATGGTAAAAATGATAATACGGTAACTCGAAAAGTGATAATTATGATAATAGGGAGTGTGTGTGTGTGTGTGTGTGCGTGTGTACAGATTCGCTGCCAAGACTAAGCATGACAGTGTATGAAGGTGGATGTGTGTGTTGTGTAAAATGTGAATGATGGCGGTAATTATTATCGTTATTTTATTAATTATATTATTATTATTGTTATTATTATTATTATTATTATTATTATTATTATTAGCTCATTATGATGGGAAAAACTTAACCGTTTCTCAGTATACAGACACCAGGTCCTCGTGGGCGGGATTGGCATTTGCTACCCTGCTCACTTTTACACAGAAAGCAGTCACCTTACGTCTCGGAGATATCAATACAAGCAAACCGAACTATTAGCAACCAAGTGGGAAGTGACATAAGAAAAATATAGATTTTTTTTTTTTTTGAAGCTGAGCTCGGAGGTAGCGGGATTTACGCTTAGGAATGTGCTTCCTTCTGTTTACAATCACCGAGCGTTATCCCCACCTTTCGTCGGTATTTTTTTGACCTGTTACTCTCTCGTAAACGATGAAATAAAGGTTAAAAAGACCAATAAACAGTATTGTTTGGCAGATAGAGGGAAACGATAGTTGCAATGACGAGATCCAGAGAATATCATAGCGAGTAGACTCTTGGTAACTGGTCTGCACCGCAGGCCAAAACATATTTTTGTCTGCATGGTTAACGGAGACGTTTATGATCCCGATCGACTTGAGTGACTGTCCAGAAGTAGATGAATGTAACGGTACACCCAACAGATGCATAGAAATCACATGATATTTTTACTGGGAATTCCTATATCGTGTGATTAAAACAATATGACGTAAAAACAATTTACGTTATATGTAATAGAATTCTGAGGACAGTCGTTTCTGTGAAAGTATAAACCAACACCTGATAATCCCGGGCCATTAAAGTGACGTTAATTAACTTATTAATTAGAATGAAAGTTTGTAGAGAGTACAGTAAATGCTCACTCAGTTTCCCAGAATTCCCAGAAATCCAAATATTTTTGTTTGATGTATTGGAAATTAAGTCCTAGAGCATGATAGGTATGATGGCTTGGCAATAGACCAGATTTTTAAGGATCGGAGCATCCGACGCGCCTTTAGACCCATGAATTGTACTGTTGTTTTTGTGTTCATGGGACGAGAGTTGTGATCTGTGGTCATACCATTATGTTCAAAGAGCCTACCGTTCTGCTCAACGTGTGCCTTGGCATCCAGCTACGACGAGACTGGAAAAAATTAAAGAGTTTGTTATTCATCCCAACATATTTTGAGGTTTACGCTGTCACGTACACATAGGACCGTAAACCGAGATGTGCTGGGTGATGATGGTTGTACCAAGTTTTGCCTCACCAGATGTATTCGTTTTTAGATTTCCTTGTAACCACATTCTTGCCAGACGTATGCCTTGTATAGGAACGTAGCCAAAATGCATTGGATGAAGACATATCATTGATCACAATGTCTTTGGTTGGCAAACTTGGGTGCGTGGATGATGCAATAGAGGTGAGCATCATTCACAAATGGTTGCTCAAAAAATATATCATGTTGTATTTTCCCGTTTGGGCGAATTAAAAATTGTTGGACTTGACTAACAGAAAGCCGGAGGCCGCAAATACTGGGTCATCATTGTAAATGTTGTATGTTAAGCAGAGGAACCAATACACTTTACTCAAACAAGCAACGATAGACACACTTGCCCAACTAGCAACAATAACCTTCAGGTTATTATTTTAGATTAGCCATATTGGTGTGATTCCCTGAACCTAAATACATTTAATTCTTACCTCATTCTTTTACATATTTCCAGGAGTTGGTGACGCCTTCCGGCGATGAGGACAGATCCACCAATATGAGGCAGGTATGTACGGTTGAGGATGTTGCCCAGTTCTGTCTTGTTGAAGAGATAGGGCCGAGTGTAATTGAAGCGTTCCTTGAATAGCAGACCTGCCTTTTCTCTAGGACAGATGTATGTCTAGGACTTATATCCAAAGTTATCACAAGTATTTTTCCGTGGATAGAAATATTTTCTTGCATGTGTATTTACATGAGAGGCTAAGACAATGGAGCTTCCTCAAAGGCCATGTGGAGTGGTTAAGTCCAGAAGCAGTACATATACAGTCCGGATGAAGCGGTGCATTGCACAGGGTATGTACTGGTGGTGTAGACCTCCGTGGAGGAGGCGTCGCGCTTACCGTGATACACGGACACCGAATCATCCAACGTCGCTAGAAACACTCCTCACCGCGCCACACCGACACTACAAATGGTCCAAGTGAGCGGGATTGCTTATTTCTGACGCGCACACACGCACTCTCTCTCACACACACACACACACACACACATACACATTTCACGGGATGCACAGAACCCAGCGCCACACTTTCCTACAGCCTCGCGTGTTGGTTGGTACTTTGACCCACACGATGATGCTCATCTTATCCAAAACAAACTGTGCTGTAGCACTCGATTTCACTGTTCCAAATATGACGCGTGAGAAGTTCTTCGCTCTGGCTGTCATCCAGCGCTCAATTGGTGATGCTTGTCTGTTGGTCAAGTAGTCTGGGTTACTGGGTGGTCTCGAGAGTCTGGAAGAATTATTTTGAAGTAAATAAGAGAGGCCTATAAACTTGAATGATACAAAGTTCAGGTACTCGAATTATGTGATAGTTTGCCATAATTTTATCGCGTTTGCAAATACATTTCATAGCCCATGTTAGAAAAGAAAATATGAAAAAATGCTCACGTAAAGAACAAACACTTTGTAGACTTCCAGATGTTAACATGTTGGTTGATGTTTCAGTAAGACAGCCTCTCATTGTACGAAACTCATTAAGGTATAAAAAGATTACATCCTGGGATGCAAAATGTTATAATTTGCTTTTACTTAACGTTTTTCCTTTTAGGTGAAAGGGACTTAACTAAGCGCTTAGTATATTGATCCACAAACTAGAAATCATGAAATATGATTGCTAAAAGATTATTTAGAATTATAAGATGAGAATATATAGCCTCGGCAGTGGAAAATGCAAGTTAAGCCAGTAGGTACGGTTTATCACTGACAGTCCTAATGAGAGGGTTGATAATTTTAGGAGAGGTCAGAAACCATTGTTACTGTACCTTTCAGGAGTTACTGCTCTCCATTTAGTTGTAAGTGCTCCTCCTACTCTGAGGTTCCTCTGAACATTTTTAACCCTCTTGCAGACTGCCCTCAAACTTCTGAAGAATTTTGTTCTTTAATGTTGAGAACGGGGATCTGCAATTCTCCGTCAGCAGACTCTTCATCTTCAGAGTAGATAGTTTCTGCAGCTTAACATCAGTATGTGGATCATGGGTAATGGTCAGAGATTGTCATGAGGTGGAAATCATTGTTTTGGCTTAGATTTGAGCTTTCTAACTAGAAACAGTGACGGTAGCTCGCTGAATTTTTCATGGAATATATTTTGTTGAAATTCCCATAAAGAGACCCACAAAATATAGTTGGAGCAAGACCAGCTGTTTGCTTGTAAATAATGTTCTTGATCACTGACTTAGAGATATATTCAGTACAAGTGCAGTGTGTGTGCCATCATTATTTCACATCATTGGTATACCTCAGTTCAACCGTTTCCTGTTCCCAGAACTTTGAGACTTGACCTTTCATAACACCTGGTTGTTATATTTGAAAAAGAAAAAAAGGAACTTGAATCATTATTGTCAGGTAAAACACATGTCTTGCACCACAACATAATGGATAGATTTTTTTTTTCATCTCTGCTATATCCATAGTACCTGGTGTACTTCTACCAGTGTACTCCCAAATCATTCCACATCATTTCTTGGGAATCATTTGGCATTTGTATATTATATATTGCTGACATCTCTGTGTCCTTTTTAATGTTTGAGGCACTTTTCCTCATATATTTCTAATGTAAGTATTTTGTGTTATGAATGATAGTAATTCTCCACCATCTTGAATATTTTACTATTTGTTTATTTGTGGGACTGTCTAGCTCTCAAACAGTTTCCCTCCATTAGGATGCAACCTTTAGCCCTTCCCCTTTTTCCTTGTGTCTCCTTATATATGGATGAATTATGCTATTTACTGTATTATTTTTCTGCCATCATCTAGTGCTATGCTCTCTGACTTATGAACATATCTTTCACCTTTTAAATAATCATCCCTAATGTTTTAAAATTCCTCTGAACTCTTTTGTCAATGCTAACCTCCTGCATTACATCCTTTACCATTTTTCACATTCTTAAACTTTTCCAATTGGTTGGGTTTCATAGCTTCTCTGATCGCAATGATCCGAGCTTTGGCATTCAGCAATTTTCCCAGCAAATACTGCATTCCACTTTATCACTACATTCAAGCACAAGTATTGCCTTTCCTTTCTCTTTTTATATGCACTGGTTTATGCAATTACCTCTGTTCTTACTTGTACATTATGGGAATAGAGTTCAGCGCTCATGGGACACCACCTCTTGAACTTCCTTTATCTATACATGGTTTTTCAATTAGGCAAGACTAGTGGACAGTACTCTCTGATGGAAAATGTTGATCATAGGTAGAAGGAACAAGGAAAAGGAAAAGGGGAAACCAAGAAAGAGTTGGAAGGTTGGAGTTGTTACACATTATAGCTGGTATCCTGATCCACTATAACCTGCCAATAGAATAAAAATTACAGAAATATAACCTGCCTAGTAACCCTCATTGCTGTGTGTGGTTTTTCTGCAGTTGGTCTAATTTTCATTAGCTTGTCAGTTTCCTTTCAGTCTGATGGGTTAAATTAATTAGTTGTTTAATTTGACATAAGTCCTGTTATCCAGTAGCTATCATTGTCTCTTAACAGGCCACATCACTCTGGGGGCTTTCTGCCAAATAATCATATTATTCTGAGAATCATTCCTCTATGTAGGAATTTTTTATATGGTAATACTGTACATCTTGCACTATTAAATTTCTTGTAATTTTACTGCTAAGAATAACTTAATACACAGTAGAAATAATACTTCTTCTAAACTTTTTTTTTATCACTAACTCTGTCCTGGATTCCACAGAGTGGTTTGGGAACATGCTGCTACTTATATTACTCTTCTGTCAATTCTATCTTTCTATGTATCAAAACATTACCTGTGAGCATTAGGTAGAAGTAGTAGGTTGGAACGTTAGGTAGACTCATTAGGTAATATTAGCTGGCGAGAACATTATAGAGGAACCTCATAAAACAGTGCTAGAGTTACCCTCTGCCAGTTGACTATTAATGATGAGGCACTAAAGGCTAGAAAGCAGCACTGGATTTCACCAGTTATGGAGACTCTTTTGCCATGGCCAACCCCTCATGGAACAGGCACCAGAGATATAGATATTACAGTTACACATCCTTTTCAGAACCGTATCAGAATAATGCATAGTAAGAACCTTACACTAGAATGATGTTGCTCACAAATATGTAGAGTTTTTTCCTAAAGGAACCGTAATCATTATTTATTTTTCTTTTTATAAGCTATCTATCTGATGCTCGTTCCCTTCTGGAACTTCTTCAAAGGGGTGACCACAGCAAAAAAGTTGAAACAAAGCTGGAAATTATACAAGGTGAAAGATGACAGAATAAGGTCCCAGTTTGGGTTATAGGTCATTGATTATGCACTTCTTTAATTATACCTATTAAAATAATAAAACTTGTTCTTTAGGATTTGAATAAAATATACTTTCCAGACATTTATACACATGATAAAGTGCTAGAAGTTTAAACATAGTAACAGAGATAATTTTTTATAGCCATCCAAACTATAGCATCTTAAGTTACATGTGAGACTGCTCGACACAATTACTGCAAATATTTTTTCAAAGTATACTACTTATCCAGAGCTAAAATCCATTTGCTTACTGAGATAGTTTGTGTACCTCTGCATTTCTGAATTCTGAGGTATGTATGAAAAAGTACAAAAAGGTTTTCTTTTTATTAGTATAAAGAAATACATTTAAGATTATAAGATGATTTCCATTTCTTTATTTATGCTTCATCAGGGTAAAAAATAGTCATGTACCCATTTACATATCTGAAGAAATCCAGTAGCTAGATGACTGGAGCACTAGGTTGCCACAGCCCAGCTAGGACCCTGAAATAAGAGAAAACTCATAAAGCATACTGCTGACAGTCTTTTACAATTATTAATACTTGTAAATTATTACTGCTACAGGACAAAGGCTGATGTAACATATTTTGTGTAATCCAGTTCTTACTATCACCATTAGAATTCACACTTAGGGTAGGCATGTGTGATCTGCCAAGGTACAGGACTTATTCATTTACTCAGCTCTCCTATGCCTCATTATAAAACAAAAAAAAATATACTGTATACACTAGTATACCAAAAATACACATAGAAAAATGAGAAAACATAAAATTCCCATTACTGAAACAAATGCTGTTGTCTAAGTACTTGTATAGTGTGTAAGAACCATGGAAGTTAAACTATTCATAATTCTTGAAGCAGTTTTCATTTAATAATCTTGATTAATGAATGCTGAATTTTCACCGAAACCAAAGCATTTAACCTTTTGATACTGCACAACAATGGAAACTTTGTTAATGCACAAATGGATGGATAGTTGTTTTTTCCATAAAAATCCATGATAATGATTAATTCCCCTGATTTACTTCACAAGATCATTAAATTTGCCATCACTTCAAAACATACTCACCTCACTGTATCTTGCCTGTGCCTTTTTCTCCACATTCATGGCAAGCATTTGTGTACGAAAACTGAGGGTCTTGGTTTTCTCAATGAGCTGCTGATATGGAGATACAGCTTGCGTTCCCATCACAACATGACCTTGCTGAGAATCTATCTTAGCATCCAATTTGGCTTGTCGAATCAGATTAACAATCCACCTCTCAGCATCTTTGGGTGTCATGTTCAACTTCTCTGCCAGCATGCTATGAAATAATGGAATGGTTGTAAATACTGACTGCAAAATTTAGTCATTAGTTTTTTCATTCAAAGGGGACAATTTCATGATGGAATAATGTACTGACTAGGAACTCTTAACTTTTTACAATGGAAAATGAACAAATAGTTTGAAGAAATCAAACAATCAAAGGCAGTGATCTTAATTCTGCTCCTCTTCTTCCTCTGTTTACATCATATATATCAATTCCATGATAAAAATGATGATTGGAAGAGAATTGTATCTAACTTGATTATTGGATATGTACATATCAATGATTACTCCCTTTTAGTCATTTACACTCCAAAATCTGTCTTTAGCTCTGAAAGCCTTAATATTAATTCTGGCCTCAATTTACTGTTTACAATATCACTTCCTTCTTTAACTGATGGGCAGAAATATTACCTTACATTGAAGAAAAATTAGATCTTATGAGCTAATAAAGTAGATGAGCAGCAAATTAAAGAATTTCAATGAGATTTGTCCTTTTATATAGAACGACACTAATTGGCTAATTTCATAAGAATGAATGGCTGCCTTTGCAATAATTAAAGCCATTTTGGTCTCATTTAACCCTCATGTGGCAGGTGATCGGTACAAACAAGTGAGCTAACATAACTTATATAGCAATATTATGGCGCTAAAGTTAATGCATTGATTGCCCAGAAGAGGAAAGGGGAAAGGTACAATGAGAGGTAAGCCAACTTATGCATATTTAACAATGTCATGTCATTATTTATGAAAGAAATACATTTTACAGTATAGGATATGTACAGAAAAGTGAGGTAACATGATTTATGATACAGCACAGAAGTAACATAAATTTCCCGGTAGATGGGGATGGTGGGGGAAAGTTGGAGGTAAGGGTGTGGTGTAAGCCTAGTCATTCACACCTACACAACTGAATATTCATCACAGGAACTTACTTAATACTGATGCACTGATGAATTCTGCAGAACAGTTCAAAGATCATTAGCCTAGCATTCTCAATGAAGTCATTTTGACATGCCACAAGGAAGAAATCATTTTGTAAGACAGCAGCACATTGCTGAAGTTTCTCTTGTGCAGCATCAAAGTCAAAGTCCACATAAAGATGTGCCAGGAATTCTGTGATAGGATCCTTGTATGTGTAGCTCTCTTGCTGAATTACTCTCACAAGGTCCTAAAATTAAATAACTATTATATATGTAACCTTTAAAAGTGTGAAACAATTCATGAAGTAAATTCTCTAACATGATAAAAATGCAATTAAACTATGAAAAAATACAATGGTGCAAATCAGCAAAATGAAAAGTAGCTTAAAAAAAAAAAAAAAAAAATACTAGCCTTCATTGCAGCCCTCCTACTATTCTTGTTAATGACAACTGCAGTAGCCAAATAGCGAAGGACATGAGGACACATAGTCTGTAAGGCGTTTAGGTATGGCTGTTGGTACAGGAACATTTCAATGATCAGCTCTCGTCCTAGAAATCAAAATAAAATTTAAAAACAGATATCGACAAAAGCATTTTACAATATTTTAAATTATTACCTCCCTCATCATCCCATCCATAAACAGGTTAAACAGCAATGGTGATATCATACATTCCCTGCCACAGATCCACCTTCACATGGAATCATCCCCTCTCCTTTCAACTTACTTGAACACTTCTTAATCTCTTGATAGAAATTCCTCACTAGAAGCCTTCCTCCTACACCACATATATAACTTTCACAAAACTTCTCTATGAATGCTATCATATGCTTCCAAATCCATAAATGCCACTTACAAATCCTTCTGTTTTTCTGTGTATTTCTCACACACAGTCTTCTAAGCAAACACCTGATTCACACATCCTTGACTACTCTTGAAGCCACATTGTTCCTCCCCAGTCTGGTGTTCTGTGAATACCAACACTCTCTTAAAAGCTAATGAACAATACTACTTACCAAGTACATTCAATATACTTATACCTCTGTAATTTGAACATTTACTTTTGTCCTTCTTCCTGTTGCCTTGATACAGTGGCACTAGACAGGCTTTCAGCTGATCTACAAACTGGTTAAACACCATGGTGTCACACACCACTGCTTCAGGCCCACCTTCACCTTGAACCACTCACTCTCATATCCTACTTGCACATGTCTTATTTTCTTGACAGAAACTCTTGCTGCTTTTAGCTTATCTCCAAAGCCACATACATAATTGAATACTGTAACTGTTTACATCAATCATTTCTTTCTTTCAAATTACACTTAGCTATATAGAAATGAACTTCATATTATAAACAGTAGTTGGGGCTGTGCTAAAGGCTATGTACACTTACAACTAAACTAAACATCTACAGCACTGTAATTTTTGCCTCAAAACTGGCAGTGGCAATCTACTTAATTCCTGTAACCATCCAAAACCTGTTCTGTGTGTTTAAAATATCATCTTCAAATTACCTTTATTATGATTGAAAAAGACAAAGAGAGACCAGTGTATCAGCCAAGTACGTTGTTGAAGGGCCTGCAGAGGTGATGTCGTAAGATTGCTTTCAATAAATTCCTTAAGACGATTTAGGTCCTCCAGCGAATTCTCCCAGTTCTGCGTCAGTATCTCAGATGCTAGTTTTCCCCAAAGACCATTAAGAAAGTTCTAAAACAAAAAATGAAATAGTAAAATGAATATTCAAATCATTTATCGTAATTATATGATAATTTATCAACAAAAAGTATGAGCATATTTATGGGCCTGTTCATGTTGTTACAAAGAACTATTTATAAGCATATAATATGCTATCTCCATATCAGGAAAATAACCTTTAGGTATACCATACATGATTAATCATAGATTTTTTTTTTATGCAACATGCTTCATCATGTCAAAATAAATAATCAGTTACAACTAAATTTCAGATCTGATAAACAGCACTAGTTGTCATACCTTGTCATTGACAGGTACAAGTCCACGATGGAGATACAAGTAATCTGCAGCCCCAGTATAGTTACCACATTCATATTGAAATTTTGCATATGAATATAAGGTATCCAACATCTCTGGATGAAACTACAATAAAAAAAAAAATACATATATAAATATATGCATCTGTAATTCAGTACCAAGACATTCATCAAATAAACTGTATTACTTCCCTCAGATCACCATGATGAAATGCTCCATATAGTATCTAAAAGGGAAAAAAATATGTCACCAATTTACAAGATGTCTCTAAATCAAATGTTCAAATATCCAGTTGGGTGGCTTATGAAGAATCTCATATCTGCACAGTCTTATCATTACACTACTCCATACAGTGCTGAATCATTTCTTTCCATAAGATGTGTACAAAGTCAAGGATATTAGTAAAGTATTACATGGTTTTGGAATCATACAGCATTTCCTCAGAGTCAGCACTCACAACAAAATTAAGCCTCTGACAAAAGCAGCTTAAATAAATTATATCTTGTCATATATAAACACTCAAGGATACATTTATATGTAGATGTAAATGACCTAAGAATATTTTATATAATTCAAAGACCTTAAAGAATACAAGAAAATTCTTTTTCTGGCTGTAAAGAAGTAACAGTAATGAACTCCAAAACCTGCTAAGGACTTTTTTCAGTGCTATGTTAGAGGTTTATTCTACTTACATCATGGTTTTCAATTAGATATTGCATAAGGGTGCGGTGATCACGAGATGTCTGCATCTGCTTCTGTACATCACCATCACCGAAGATTTTGAAAATAGGCTCAGTCTCTGTCTAAAAAAGTGAAAAATAATAATAATAAAAAAATTCAGTATGAAACCATGCAGATGTCTTTCATGATATAAGCACAAACAAAAAATATTTTGTGTACTTATAATCCTAAAATTAAGTTGTTCTGTAACACCTAAACTCGTTCAATCAATGTAATATTCAGCTAATGTTCCTGCATTCTTTCTTTCAGCTCAGAGTAAGCCATGTTTTAGGTTTATATGTTTACTGTTTCTTATAGGTATAATTTATCTAAGACCCAATGATAGGTAAGTATTAAAACTTACCAAAGATAACACATGTATGGAAGCCTGTCAAGGACTTTTCTTTGAAAGTAGCCAGTAAGCTCTCAGTTTTCAACTGCATGTGTAGGAAGCAATGCATTCACAAACTAATGAAAACGAAATGCATAACTCTACATCGAAAAGTTTGAGACATTCTTCAAGCACATTTATAGTGGAGAGATAAAAACATTTAATAAAATGTTTTTTCTATCAATCATTACTCCATTCCCAATTCCATGGGGTACATACATCCTCCAAAAATCATAAACACATCCTTAAGTGCACTGATTTTTTTTTTTTTTATCAATGAAGATGACTTAGTAGCTCCAGTTTATGTTGCCCTTAACACAGGGTGGATTTTTTTTTTTTTTTTTTTTTTTTTTTTTTTTTTTTTTTTTTTTTTTT
>JAYMFT010178512.1:0-12097 GCA_038088735.1 Panulirus argus
ATATATAAATATATTCGTAATGTATTGAGCACTAGGTGGTCAGGAGAGGTCACAGTGTAGCAAGCTCGTGGGGCTGATGACCCAGATTTTTGCCTTGGTTGTGAGGGATGGAGGGGGGGAGTGAGGGCTGGGATGTGTTACCTGGGGCGTGGTCATTGAGTGGGTTATGGCGTGTGGCCACCACACGCACACACACACACACACACACACCCCCCCCTGCGGGGGAGGGGGGTGGGGGTGGGGGAGAGAGAGAGAGAGAGAGAGAGAGAGAGAGAGAGAGAGAGAGAGAGAGAGAGAATTTACAGGAATGTCAGGAGAATCTGTTGGTAAACAGAAGCATCTGAAAAACAGGAGAGCAGAGAACAAAAAGAACAGAGATAGAAAAAAACTTATTTGAACAGAGGAGAAGATGTACAGTGGCAGAGATAACATCAGGGAAGGAACAAAAGAACAATTAAGGAAACCGTTATAGTAAAGAACAGTTTGAAAGAACACTAAAAGAAAGAATGAGGAAAGAATAACTGGAAATAACAGGACGATAAAAACTTGAAAGAATAAGAAGCGAGATGCAAGAACGGTGAGGATCTAGAACACAGTTGAAGAACAGGCTGGCAAAACTTCACGAAAGTCGAACGTTAAATAACTTTAAGACATGGAAGAACTTTTGAGAGTAAGAACACCGTGAAGAAAGAAGAATAAGGAGGAGGAAAAGTTAATGAAGAAAACAGAATGAATATTTGGAGGGAAGAAGAACATAAAGAACAGGAAATTGAACAAGAAGAGGAAGACAATAACAAAGAAGAAAACAAAGGAAATAGCAATAATTAGAAAAATGCAGGGAGAGTGATAGAACAGCAGGGAGATTGGTAGAACAGTAGAGAAAGTGGTAAAACAGCAGGGAAAGTGATAGAACAGTAGAGAAAGTGGTAGAACAGTAGGGAGAGTGATAGAGCAATAGAGAAAGTGGTAGAATAGTAGAGAGAGTGATAGAATAGCAGAGAAAGTGATAAAACAGTAGGAAGAGTGATAGAACAGCAGGTAGAGTAGAAGAACAGCAAGGGAAATGAAAGAAGAGCAGGGAGAGTGGAGAAACAGCAGGGAGGGTTAAAGAACAAGAGGGAGATCGGAGGAACAGCACAAGGAAGAATAAAAAATATCAGTGAGGAACGAGGACTAATAGATGCAGTTGGAAAAATAACACTGAAAAACATCTATTGAAATAACAGTGATGAACGCCAGCAGGAAGAGGGAGAGAAAAGACCTGGCTGAATGGTGGAGAACATTTGAATGACGATAACTACTCTACTGATGGAGAGTTGCGGGAGTAAGTCAGAGTAGATTGTGTCCCAGATGACAGAAGACCAGATCATCTGCTTGAGCAACGTTCCAGTGTACTAAACTCCTGGTCTGTGTACATGGAGAAGCTGAGGGCTCCTCCCCGCCCACCGCTATAGATGGAGACAGGACAGCAAAGCAGAGGGCTCCTCCATACCCACCACTGTAGATGGAGACAGGACAGCAAAGCAGAGGGCTCCTCCCCGCCCACCGCTATAGACGGAGACGAGGGTAAAGCATACGGGTTCTCCCCACCCGCCACTACAGATGGAGAAAGGACAGCAAAGCAATCCGTTCCTTGCCACACACCGCTACTAACGGCAACAAGTAACTAAGAAGAACTGCCGCATTGAAAAAAGAAAACTAACATGAAATTCTATAGGAAAGGGAGAATGGAAAACGGATTTTGATTGAATTTCAAAGGACGGATAATCTGCGCGAGAGGTACGTCAGTCACATACGGCATATGTAAAGAAAGAGGTTTTGATACGAGCAGTCGAGGAATTCCTAAACATGGTCATGCACTGATGTATCTAATCCTAACCGTAAAGTATTTGTTTAGCCAGGTCCCAAATGCACTGATGGTCTTAGTACTGATTTTTGGTAGCTTATTACAATGTTCAATAATCTTACTCATGACTGTACCAAATTTCCTCTCTTTAAACCATATACATTTATTTCTGGTGACTGCAATTCTATATACAATGAGAAAATTTTTGTGAATTATTGAAAATATAAATTGATCAGAAAAGTTACAGATCTCGTGATCTGCGTTTTGCTAGTGATAATAACTCTTGATCTTTCCTCCTGGTATTTATGAACAGAAGAATAGGAAGGAAGACGGAGAACAAGAAGGAAGACGACGAACAGGGAGAAATTCGAAGAACAATAATGTAGACGAAGAACATGACGGAAGAAAACCAAAGGAGAAGAACAGTGATAGGAAAGAACATCTAGAATGAAACACAGCAAGGAACAGCAGGGAGGAAGAAAAGCAGGGAGGAGGAACAGCAAGGAGGGGAACCAGTAGGGAGGAGGAACAGCAGGGAAGAGGACCAGTAGGTAGGAGGAACAACAGGGAGGAGGAACAGCAGGGAGGAGAAACAGCAAGGAGGAGGAACAGCAAGGAGCAGGAACAGTAGGGAGGAGGAACAGCAGGGAGGAGGAACAGCAGGGAAGAGGAACAGCAGGGAGGAGGAACAGTAGGGAGGAGGAGAAGCAGGGAGGAGGAACAGTAGGGAGGAGGAACAGCAGGGAGGAGGAACAGCAGGGAGGAGGAACAGCAAGGAAGAGGAACAGTAGGGAGGAGGAAGAGCAGAGAGGAGGAACAGCAGAGAGGAGGAACAGCAGAGAAGAGGAAGAGTGTGGAGGAGGAACAGTAGGGAGGAGGAACAGCAGGAAGGAGGAACAGCAGGGAAGAAGAACAGTAGGGAGGAGGAACAGCAGGGAGGAGGAAGAACAAGGAGGAAGAAGAGCAAGGATGAGGAACAGTAGGGAGGAGGAGGAGCAGAGATGAGGAACAGCAGAGAAGAGGAACAGTAGGGAGGAGAAACAGTAGGTAGAAGGAACAGCAGGGAGAAGGAACAGCAGGGAGAAGGAACAGTAAGGTGGAGGAACAGCAGGGAAGAAGAACAGTAGGGAGGAGGAACAGCAGGGAGAAGGAACAGCAAGAAGGAGGAACAGCAAGGAGGAAGAACAGCAGGGAGAAGGAACAGCAGGGAAAAAGGAACAGTAGGGAGGACGAACAGCAAGGAGGAGGAACAGTAAGGAGGAGGAACAGTAGGGAGGAGGAACAACAAGGAGGAGGAACAGTACGAAGGAGGAACAGCAGGAAGGGGGAACAGTAGGGAGGAGGAACAGCAGGAAGGAGGAACAGCAAGGAAGAGGAACAGTAGGGAGGAGGAACATTACGGAGGAACACCAGGAAGGAGGAGCAACAGGGAAGACGAACAGTAGGGAGTAGGAACAGTAGGGAGGAAGAACATCATGGAAGAGGAACAGCAGGGAAGATGAACAGTAGGGAGAAGGAACAGTAGGGAGGAGGAACAGCAAAGAGGAGGAACAGCAAGGAAGAGGAACAGTAGGGAGGAGGAACACTAGGGAGGAGGAACAGTAAGGAGGAGGATCAGCAAGGAGGAGGAACAGTAGGGAGGAGGAACAACAGCAGGGAAGAGGAACAGTAGGGAGGAGGAACAGTAGTAAAGAGGAACAGTAGGGAGGAGGAACAGTAGAGAGGAAGACCAGCAGGGAGGAGAAACAGTAGGGAGGAGAAACAGCAAGGAGGAGGAACAGTAGGGAGGAGGAACAGCAGGAAAGAGGAACAGTAGGGAGGAGGAACAGTAGGGAAGAGGAACAGTAGGGAGGAGGAACAGCAGGAAGGAGGAACAGCAGGGAAGAGGAACAGTAGGGAGGAGGAACAGCAGTGAAGAGGAACAGTAAGGAGGAGGAACAGCAGTGAGGAGGAATAGCAGGAAGGAGGAATAGCAGGGAGGAGGAACAGTAGGGAGAAGGAACAGCAGGAAGGAGGAACAGCAGGGAAGAGGAACAATAGGGAGGAGGAACAGTAGGGAGGACAACCAGAACGGAAGAGGAACAACAGGGAGGAAGAACAGCAGTTAGGAGGAACAGCGGGGAAGAGGAACAGTAGGGAGGAGGAACAGTAGGGAGGAGGAACAGCAGGAAGGAGGAACAACAGGAAAGAGGAACAGTAGGGAGGAGGAACAGCAGGGAGGAGGAACAGTAAGGAGGAGGAACAGTAGGAAGAAAGAACAGCAGGAAGGAGGAACAGCAGGGAAGAGGAACGATAGGGAGAAGGAACAGTAGGGTGGACGAACAGAACGGAAGAGGAACATCAGGGAGGAAGAACAGTAGTTAGGAGGAACAGCAGGGAAGAGGAACAGTAGGGAGGAGGAACAGTAGGGAGGAGGAACAGCATGAAGGAGGAACAACAGGAAAGAGGAACAGAAGAAAGTAGGAACAGTAGGGAGGAGGAACAGCAGGGAGGAGGAACAGCAGGGAGGAGGAACAGCAGGGAGGAGGAACAGTAGGGAGGAGGAACAGCAGGAAGGAGGAACAGCAGGGAAGAGGAGCAGTAGGGAGGAGGAACAGTAGGGAGGAGGAATAGAGGGGAAGAGGAACAGCAGTGAGGAAGAACAGCAGTTAGGAGGAACAGCAGGGAAGAGGAACAGTAGGGAGGAGGAACAGTAGAGAGGAGGAACAGTAAGGAGGAGGAACAGTAGGGAGGAGGAACAGCAAGGAGGAGGAACAGTAGGGAGGAGGAACAGTATGGAGGAGGAACAGTAGGGAGGAGGAACTTCAAGGAGGAGGAACAGTAGAGACGAAGAACAGCAGGGAAGAGGAATAATAGGGAGGAGGAACAGTAGGGAGGAGGAGCAATAGGTAGGAGGAGCAACAGGAAGGTGGAATAGCAGGGAAGAATAACAGTAGGGAGGAGGAACAGTACGGGAGAGGAACAACAGGGATGAGGAACAGCAAGGAGGAGGAACAGCAGGAAGGAGGAACAGCAAGGAAGAGGAACAGTAGGGAGGAGGAACAGTAAGGAGGAGGAACAGCAAGGAGGAGGAACAGCAGGGAATAGGAACAGTAGTAAGGAGTAACAGCAGGAAGGAGGAACTGCAGGGAAGAGGAACAGTAGGGAGGAGGAACAGCAGGAAGGAGGAACAGCAGGGAAGAGGAACAGTAGGGAGGAGGAAAAGCAGTGAAGAGGAACAGTAGGGAGGAGGAACAGTAGGGAGGAGGAACAGTAGGGAGAAGGAACAGCAGGAAGGAGGAACAGCAGTGAAGAGGAACAATAGGGAGGAGGAACAGTTGGGAGGACAAACAGAACGGAAGAGGAACAGCACGGAGGAAGAACAGCAGTTAGGAGGAACAGCAGGGAAGAGGAACAGTAGGGAGGAGGAACAGTAGGGAAGAGGAACAGCAGGAAAGGAGGAACAGCAAGGAAGAGGAACAGTAGGGAGGAGGAACAGTAGAGAGGAGGAACAGTAAGGAGGAGGAACAGTAGGGAGGAGGAACAGCAAGCAGGAGGAACAGTAGGGAGGAGGAACAGTATGGAGGAGGAACAGTAGGGAGGTAAAACAGCAAGGAGGAGGAACAGTAGAGAGGAGGAACAGCAAGGAAGAGGAACAGTAGGGAGGAGGAACAGTAGGGAGGAGGAGCAGTAGGGAGGAGGAACAGTAGAGAGGAGGAACAGCAGTTAGGAGGAACAGCAGGGAGAAAAAACATTATGGAGGAGGAACAGTAGGGAGGAGGAACAGCAGGGAGAAGGAAGAGCAGGGAGGAGGAACAGTAGGGGGGAGGAACAACAGGGAGGAGGGACAGCAAGGAGGAGGAACAGCAGGGAGAGGAACTGTAGGGAGGAGGAACAGCAGGGAGGATGAACAGAAGAGAGAAGGACCAGCAGGGAGGAGGAACAGCAGGGAGAAAAAACATTAGGGAGGAGGAACAAAGGGGAGGAGGAACAGCAGGGAGAAGGAAGAGCAGGGAGGAGGAAGAGCAGGGAGGAGGAAGAGCAGGGAGGAGGAAGAGCAGGAAGAGGAATAGTAGGGAGGAGGAACAGTAGGGAGGAGGAACAGTAGAGAGGAGGACCAGCAGGGAGGAGGAACAGCAGGGAGAAAAAACGTTAGGGAGGAGGAACAGCAGGGAGGGGGAACAGCAGGGAGGAGGAACAGCAGGGAGGATGAACATTAGAAAGGAGGAAAATCAGGGAGGAGGTACAGCAGGGAGAAGGAACAGTAGGGAGGAGGAACAGTAGAGAGGAGGAACATCAGGGAGGGGGAACGGTAGGGAGGAGGAACAGTAGGGAGGACAAACAGCAGGGAGGTGGAACAGCAGAGAGGAGGACCAGAAGGGAGGAGGAACAGCAAGGAGAAGGAACAGTAGGGAGGAGAAACAGCAGGGAGGAGGAACAGCAAGGGGGAGGAACAGTAGGAAGGAGGAACAGCAGGGAAAAGGAACAGCAGGGAGGAGGAACAGCAGGAAGGAGGAACAGTAGAGAGGACGAACAGCAGGGAGGAGGAACAGTAGGGAGAAGGAACAGTAGGGAGGAGGAACAGTAGAGAAGAGAAAATTCAGGGAGGAGGAACAGCAGGGAGAAGGAACAGTAGGGAGGAAGAACAGCAGGGAGGAGGTACAGCACGGAGGAGGACCAGCAGGGAGGAGGAACAGCAGGGAGAAGAAACAGTAGGGAGGAGGAACGGCAGGGAGGAGGAACAGCAGGGAGGAGGAACAGCAGGGAGGAGGAACAGTAGAGAGGAGGAAAATCAGGGACGAGTAACAGCAGGGAGAAGGAACAGTAGAGAGGAGGACCAGCAGGGAGGAGGAACAGCAGGGAGAAGGAGCAGTAGGGAGGAGGAACAGTAGGGAGGAGGAACAGCAGGAAGGAGGAACAGCTGGGAGGAGGAACAGCAGGGAGGAGGGAACAGTAGAGAAGAGAAAATTCAGGGAGGAGGAACAGCAGGGAGAAGGAACAGTAGGGAGGACGAACAGTAGAGAGGAGGAACAGCAGGGAGGAGGTACAGCAGGGAGGAAGAACAGCAGGGAGGAGGAACAGCAGGGAGGAAGAGTAGCAGGGAGAAGGAACGACAGGGAGGAGGAGCAGGAGGAAGGAAGTGTTACGAGCAGGAAGAGGAGGAGGAAGGAGGAAACAACAGTGGGGAGAAAGAGAACAGCTGGGGTTGGGGTGGTGAGGGCGAGAGCTGGAGCGGGGAGGAGAGCGGGGCGGGGCGCCATCCGGGGCAGCACGTCCGGCTTGTCAACAAAGGGTTGTGGGGTGAGGATGCTGCCGCTTAGCTCCCCTTCCCTCCCCTCACCCCATCCCATCCCTCCCGCCGGAGCTGGTTAACCCCACCTCATACACACCCCACTGTACACCCTTACCTTACGTAAAACCCCCTTTCCCTCGATAGGCAAGTACATCCAACTCTTTAAGAACGCTCTCCCCTTCCCATACTTACATACAGACATACATGTTCCCCTCCCCTGCCACACATATACCTCCCCTCATTTACCACTCCGACCTTCCACTAACGACACGTCCTCCTTCTCCCCTTCGTAGAGACCCTTTCCACCCCACTCATACCTAACCCATCTTCCCCTCCCATCATTGCTCCCCCCGCTATGTTACAACTACACCCTTCCTCACCTCACTACTCATATACAGTCCCACTCATACCATGTATAGATACACATTACATCCTTCCTGGCAAATTGCATTTCCGTTTATTAAAATGTTCAACAAATCTCTACAGAGAAGGATGGATGTCCAGGCTATTAATGCTCGACAATATAACACCAGCTGAAAGACAGAAGACAGAAAGTCTAATTCAAATCATAGACTCACGAGACTCCAGTTTCAAGAAAACGTTAGAAACAGAAATGAGAGATGAAATTTAAATTTTTTTTGAAGAACGTAAAATGATAACTGAAAATCAACATAGGTTCCAAAATAAGCGATGATTTCTTGTGAACTTAACAATTACTTAGTTACATAACACCTAAAAGAGCAATATACTTTGAGATGTTACGCATCCAGACTTTCCAAAAACTTTCGACAAAGTAACACATCAATAAATGCTAGGCATAATTATATAATTTGCCTTGGGTGTCACGCTTCCTCAGAAACGGGAATCAAGTTGTATTAAATGAGTAAACATTAGCAATAGGTTCCACAAGGTACGTGTCTACATCACTATTGATCAGACAACACTCGTCTACGGCACTGATGTTCAGAAAATACTCGTCTACATCACTGATGTTAGGCCAACACTCGTCTACAACACTGATCTTCAGACAACCCTCGTCTACATCACTGATGTTCAGAAAACACTAGTCTACATCACTGATGTTAGGGCAACACTCGTCTACAACACTGATCTTCAGACAACGCTCATCTACATCACTGATATTCAGACAGCACTCGTCTACATCACTGATGTTCAGAAAAAACTCGTCTACATTACTGATGTTCAGAAAACACTCGTCTACATTAGTGATGTTCAGACAACACTCGTCAACATCACTTATGTTCAGGCAACACATTTCTCCATCACTGATGTTCAGATAACACACGTCTACATCACTGATGTTCATACAACACTCGTCTACATCACTGATGTTCAGACAACACTCGTCTACATCACTGATGTTTAGAACACACACTTTTACATCACTGATGTTCAGACAACACACGTCTACATCACTGATGTTCAGACAACATTCGTCTACATCACTGATGTTCAGAAAACACTCGTCTACATCACTGATGTTCAGACAACACTCGTCAACATCACTGATGTTCAGGCAACACACTTCTCCATCAATGATGTTCAGACAACACACGTCCGGATCACTGATGTTCAGACAACACTCGTCTACATCACTGATGTTCAGACAACACACTTTTACATCACTGATGTTCAGACAACACACGTCTACATCACTGATGTTCAGACAACACTCGTCAGCATCACTGATGTTCAGACAACACACTTCTACATCACTGATGTTCAGACAACACACGTCTACATCACTGATGTTCAGACAACACTCGTCTACATCACTGATGTTAAGAAAACACTCGTCTACATCACTGATGTTCAGACAACACACTTTTACATCACTGATGTTCAGACAACACACGTTTACATCACTGATGTTCAGACAACACACTTCTACATCACTGATGTTCAGACAACACACGTTTACATCACTGATGTTCAGAAAACTCTCGTCTACATCACTGATGTTCAGAAAACACTCGTCTACATCAGTGATGTTCAGACAACACACTTCTACATCACTGATGTTCAGACAACACTCGTCTACATCACTGATGTTCAGAAAAGACTCGTCTACACCAGTGAGGTTAAGGCAACATCCGCCTACATCACTGATGTTCAGACAACACTCGTCTACATCACTGATGTTCAGACAACACACTTTTGCATCACTGATGTGCAGACAACACTCGTCTACGTCAATGATGTTCAGACAACACATTCTACATCACCGATGTTCAAACAACATACATCCACATCACTGATGTTCAGACAACACTCGTCTACATCACTGATGTTAGGACAACACTGGTCTACACAGATGTTCTGGTAAAACTCGTCTGCAACGCTGTTCTGCAGACAACACTCATCTACATCACTGATGTTCAGACAAAACTGGTCTACATTACAAGTGTTCAGGCAAAACTCGTCTACATCACTGATCTTCAGACAACACACGTCTACATCACTGATGTTTAGACAACACATTTCTACATCAGTGATGTTCAGACAACACTCGTCTACATCACTGATGTTAAGACGAAACTTTTCTACATCACTGATGCTCAGAAAACATTTGTTTACATCACTGATGCTCAGAAAACACTCTCATCTACATCACTGATGTTCAGACAACACACGTATACATCACTGATGTTCAGACAACATACTTCTACATCACTGATGTTCAGACAGCACTCGTCTACTTCACTGATGTTCAGAAAATACTCATCGACATCACTGATGTTAGGGCAACACTGGTCTACATTACTGATATTGAGGCAAAACTCGTCTGCAACGCTGTTCTTCAGACAACACTCGTCTACATCACTGATGTTCAGACAAAACTGGTCTATATCACAGATGTTCAGGCAAAACTCGTCTATATCACTGATGTTCAGACAACACTCTTCTACATCACTGATGTTCAGAAAACACTCGTCTACGTCACCGATGTTGAGAAAACACTCGTCTACATCACTGATGATGAGACAACTCTCGTCTACATCACTTATGTTCAGGAAACACTCATGTACATCAATGATGTTCAGAAAACACTCGTCTACATCAATGATGTTCAGACAACACTCTTCTACGTCACTGATGTTAGGACAATATTGGTCTACATCACTGATGTTCAGGCAAACCTCGTCTACAACACTGTTCTTCACACAACACTCGTCTTCATCACTGATGTTCAGACAAAACTCATATATATCACTGATTTTCAAACAACACACGTCTGCGTCACTGATATTCAGAAAACACTCGTCCCTGTCACTGATGTTCAGGCAACATTTTTCTACTTTGTGATGTTTTACACAACGCTCTGCAAAAAAAGCTCTAAGTAACATGTCTGCTGATGACAAGAAATAAGGAAATGAAAGCTAAACACAAGAAGTGCGACAGATAAACTTCATGGGCTTGAGACATGACAAAAGAAATTCTTTGTAGAGAAATGCTAAGTAATGAATTCTGGAGCTGAGAATATCAAACACTGATTTAATATGTTTTGTAAGGCTTATAAGGACCTGGAGCCTGGAAGTATAAAAGACAATGCTGGAACGTGGAAGAAAAGACTACTAAAGTCTACATGTAAGAAAGAGCGCCACAGCCTGGAAGTAAGACAGATAGTTCTGGAGACCAGAAGTAAAAAAGATTACTGGAACCTGGACGTGGGACCGACTACTCGAACATGGAAGTGAAAACGACTACTGGAACTTTGAAGGTAGAAAGAGACTGCTGGAACCTGGAAGAGAGAACTGGAACAATAATTACAACAGTGCCATGTGAAGTCATTGTTAGACGGCAAAGAAGAGTATTCTGTGGCAAGCAGAATGCGCGGTGAGCTCTACGCACTAACATTGTCTTATGGCAAAATCTGGTCATAGGTACTTAAGAAAGGCAGGGAGGTTACTTGGCATCTAGGCAAATAGGTAGGGATTTAGTTAGGTAAGTAGACATTCCTCCACTTTCCGATACACAGTATTACAATCCAGACTATCCCTACCCATAATGCTTTGGGCCATATGAGGAACGCCACTTAAATGCTGAACACCATATCCTTCACGAACTTCCACATCCTACAGTATCATCCTGTGTATCATGCCCTTCACTTACTCCTGCGTCCCAGAAAACGAGAATAATGGGACTGGCATGTCCAGGGAGCGAGCATTATGAGGCTGGTATGTGTAGGGAGTGAGCATTATGGGACTAGCATGTCCAGGGAGCGAGCTTTATGGGACTGGTATGTCCAGGAGCGAACATTATGGGACTGGCATGTCCAGAGAGAGAGAGCATTATGGGACTTTCATGTCCAGGTAGTGAGCATTATGGGACTGGCATGTCCAGGGAGTGAGCATTATGGGATTGGTATGTCCAGGGAGTGAGCATTATGGGAGTGGCATTCCAGTAAGCGAGCATTATGGGACTGGTATGTCCAGTAGCGAACATTATGGGACTGGTATGTCCAGAGACAGAGCATTATAGGACTTTCATGTCCAGGTAGTGAGCATTATGGGACTGGCATGTCCAGGGAGCGAGCATTATGGGACTGGTATGTCCAGTAGCGAACATTATGGGGCTGGTATGTCCAGGGAGTGAGCATTATGGGACTGGCATGTCCAGGGAGCGAGCATTATGGGACTGGTATGTCCAGAAAGTGAGCATTATAGGACTGTCATGTCCAGGGAGCGAGCATTATGGAACTGGTATGTCAACCGAGTGAGCATTATGGGACTGGTATGCCCAGGGAGAGAGCTTTATGGGACTGGTATGTCCAGGGAGCGTGCGTTTTGGGACTAGCATGTCCAGGGAGCGAGCATTATGGGACTATGTCAATTGGGTTATAGAGCCCTGCTGTATTTTTTTTT
Organism: Panulirus argus; assembly: GCA_038088735.1. Taxonomy (NCBI): domain Eukaryota; kingdom Metazoa; phylum Arthropoda; class Malacostraca; order Decapoda; family Palinuridae; genus Panulirus; species Panulirus argus. Next base: position 12,005 of record JAYMFT010178512.1, read on the forward strand.
CTGTGATAGCTGAGATGGCACGGGCAGCTAAGGCCCTAATCAAGGCCATCCCATTAACGCTATATATATACATATATACCCTAGCCTGAGCCA
>JAYMFT010178523.1:0-12097 GCA_038088735.1 Panulirus argus
TATATATATATATATATATATATATATATATATATATATATATATATATATATATATATGATACCTTTTTAATGAACTCAGTGTAGTAACTTATAAACTAAACGTGAAAATTTTCAACATAATGTTTGGTAACTATTGATGGCTGCCGTATACATCAGAGTGTTTTGTGAGAGTAATTGTAAATATTTGTGCGTAATATTTCACCAATTTTTTTGTGCTTGTTTGTTAATTGTTTAATATAGAATTCAATTAAGTACTACAGGACGATCAGCCATTGTTGTTAACACACGCACTTGGCTTTTAACGTCCGTGCTATGGGAGTGAAGAGCGTCACTAGCCGCCCAGACCTGCCGGGTCAGGTGTTTGGGACCGGAATATATGACTTTCATTTACTAGGGGGGGGGGGGGGCACCACGTGCCATGGCTGGTGGTGGCGGAAAAGGGGTGGAACATGGCACAGTTTGTATACCTTGTAAGGATACTTAGGGCTTCAGTATTGTTGTATAGATACTTGTTTTTTGCTTATATTTGGGTGAAGATGGTCGAATCTTGTTTATATTGGGCACAGAGGACCCAACCTTTCTTATTAACCTTATACTTACCTTATTCTTCCTTGTGTATAGATGGCTGCATCGTATCTATGAATTTCGTATCCCTTCGAGAATTGGCTATTTTTTTTTTTGCCGCAGAGGAGCAGATATTGCTTATATCGTGCCGGTTGGCGCAGTCTTTATAGCATGTACGGACGGCAGTCTTGCATAAGCGTGTTCTGTATATTGTTTTATATTTCGTATGGTTGCCGGAAAGTTTCTTTTCTGCTTGATTCGCTGATGCTTATTTTCTCTCGTCTGAATGATGGTTGTATTTGGCAGCTACCTGAGGTAAAGCATTGCTTCTGGATGTTCATATTTTATTCGTCTTGGTCTGGATGCACCAGACTCCTGCTAGAGGGACCTGCACCACGAGGCTAAAGATGGACGAATATCAGTGACAGGCGTTGTGCACACCTGGCCTGACTGGACCCTCTGTTTGTCTCGCTCTGACCACAAGCTTTGAAAACACCCAAGTGTAGACGTCTGAAGTTATTTCCTTTTCTCCCATACTTATTCGCCGTTTTCCACGTGATTGACGTCGCCTCCAGAACAGATGACCAAGCCCTTGAGGGACTCATCGATGGCTCAGGCTGGGGTGTTCAAATGTGTGTTTGTGCAAGGTGAGAAGGTGGGAGACGTAGAAGGTAGTAGAAGATAGGAGACATAGGCAGCATGTTTGAGGAAAGGAAGCAGGATGTTTTGGCTCTGATTAAGACAATGCTGAAAAATATTGTGGGAATGTCCTAAGGCTAAATATTTAAACCAGTATATATATATATATATATATATATATATATATAAATATGGATAACGAGGAATTCTCGAACCCCTGAACGGCCATATACTCCACTAACGTGGACCGGTATGGACCAAGTCGATACAAAGGCGCGAAGCAGTGAGCGGGTTTATTGCGGGGTTGTAAGTGTGGAACCCGCTCTTGTCACGCCATCTGTTGGTTCGCTTCCCACCTACGGCTGGACATTGCTAATATAACTGGATCCAGTCACCTTCCCTGGCCGGCCCGGTCATTAGCGGGTATTGTGTGTGTCTGGGTGTATGTGTGTTTAGTATCTTTCTCACTGCATGTTGTATGATTTTGATGTATTTCTCTACCTTCCTGCCCCAAGATCCCTGTCTGTCGGGGCTTCAGCAGCAACGCCCAGGAAGCTGGCCGCGTCCATCGCGATGGCGGACCGCAGGCTGGAGGTCTGCTGAGTAGGAGCGGTTGACCGTACTGGGTGACTGACGGATGAGCGAAGAAGATTGGCTTCGGTTACGGATGAAGGTGACGCTGGATTTCTGTGGTGTGGCTTCGGTTACGGATGAAGAAGGTGACGCTGGATTTCTGTGGTGACGCAGTGTTCTCCATGCATGACGTAGCGTTGCAAGTTTGTTTTTGCTCGGATAGTGCGTCGGACTACCGTGACGTGATTGTAAGGTCATCTGTATACGAGAGGGCTCGTGTGTAGATGACCTTACAATAGAGAGAGAGAGAGAGAGAGAGAGAGATTATTCTGCTGCAAGACAAAAGTAGCGCAGCCTCGTAGGTACAGGAGGTCTTCGAGAAGGGGGCCAGAGGCATTGCTGATAAATAGCTGTACGTTGTCATGGAACGGCTCAGGGGATGAAAAAGTAAAACCAAAAAGGAAATTCCACCTTATCGGTTTTATAAAGGAAACACGTACGACTGTCTTGCCCCGCCCGACGCGTCAGGGAATCGCTCGCCACACTTGAAAATTCTTCTCGCCTACACCCTTGGTAAACAAGCCGCCGGTTGTGCATGTCTTGGCGTATTTTTTTGCCGCCTGGACTTGTTTATGGAGCTGTTTGTTCGGCGTTCATATAGCGTCACTGGCATGTCTTCATGATTAATTGCTCTCTTGCTTTGTGTTGATTATTCAGTTAGCCTTGATTTTTATCAATATTTTTGTTAGTCTATGATGTCTGTTCTATCATGTCAGTTTCAATATTTTTAAGTTACGTCATTCTTTCTTTCGTTCCCTCAGATTTGTGGTTAACGTGACGCGCTCCCTCCAGCCCTCGCCCCATCCCTGCAGCAACATTACTCAGGTTACAGGTCAGTGTCCACAAGTCACAGGTCATGGTCTCCTGGTCATTAAGTAGGACCTGGTAACCCGGAGGTTGCCCATTATCAACTTTTTTTTCTTAACATTCAACTGCAGGGTAAACTAGCACATAGGGTGGGAGGGTATAAGACCCGTTATGTGTGATGTCCTCCGTCGGTGAGAACCTTATATAGAGATCTGCAGAGTAAAATGATTCTTAAAGTACTGGTAAATAAGGCCGTTCATTGCCTGTAATGCCTTCCGTCGGCGAGGACTCCGGGACACAGTCTGGCCACACCCGGGCCAATCACTTCCCTGGTTCGAGTGGCGAGTTTTGCCTCACTCGTGGGTCGGCAGGAGCGGCGGAACCTGCAGAAATGTGGACGTGTTTACGATGGTTATGTGGTCTGGCGTATGGTATTGGCAGGTGAGGGAGCCTTCGTGGTTTGTGTGATTTGATGGAAATGAAATCTGAAATTTCGTGTTAAAATACATCGCTGTTTTTCCGACGTAACGGTGATTAGGTCGTTAAGAAAGAGAGCACTAACGACGCAGTTTTGCCGAAGGACACGGCCAGCGCGTGGCGCTCACCTCCAGAAAATGTAAGTACGAAGAACGCGTTCTGTGAGTTACCTGCTGTCAGTTATCGTGTATAAGAGTTTGTTTGTTTGTGGCCTGAAAGCCGACTACCCACGTGTGGCTGATGCAGAAATAAGTTACACTTACCCGAGCCAAAGGAATGGAACTCGAGAGCCACTGAAGTCCTGGTTCACTGTGCCGGTGTCATTAACCCAGATTTTCTTATATCTGTTCCTTTTTTTTTCACATTTGTCTGTTGTTTACTATCAAAACATGTCAGTGATGGTAGAGATAAAGCGGTGGATGACTCTTCCTCGTGTGTGTGTGTTCGTCTTTGCGTTCTGTGCACCTACGTTGGATGGGTTGACCTGGCGTTCCCCGGGGGGCCTGCTGGCCTTGCCCAGGGAGGGAGGGGGTCAGGAGGGGCCGGGCCGGGCGGGCGGTGTCTCGTTTCTCGGGCGGGCCACGGTCAGCCCCGGCGGAGATCGCCACTGTGGTGGACCAGGAACCACTTGACTGCCACTGCTGACACCAGCCAGGTCGTGTGTGTGTATGTTTGTCTGTGCGTCTCTCAGGCTATGTATATGTACGTCTGTGCTTCTGTATACGGCGTCTCTGCGTTCACACGTGGTAGTTTGTGTATGAGTGTGTGTATTTACGAGAGAGAGAGAGAGAGAGTGGGGGGGGGGTTTCTGGGGCAGTCATCCCTCCACTAGACTCCATCTGGTGTAAATCCCATAGTTATCTTTGGCGTTTGTCTCGCTCCCACTCCCCTCCCCCGCCATAACATTTATCTTTTTAATTGGGTGGTTACGGGAGGGGAAAAGGAAGGGGTGGAGCGGGCCTGGGTGAAGTGGAGAGACGGAAAGTTATTAGCTCCTGCCTCTCTCTCTCTCTCTCTCTCATTAGATTTGCTTTGACACGACACATGGCAAACGACATACGAGTTCCCGACTGACAAAGAGTTTGGCTCGATGGACGTATCCCGTGAAATACGCTTTGTCACGCTGAATACGTCTTGACTCGCGACGTGAGCCGGACGTACCTCAACTCGCCTGGACGCACATTGCAGCTCTCGGTAGAAACTGCGTTAAAGTGAGAAGTGCAGAGGCGGGAAACACGGTTCTGCCGTACGGTGCGTTCGGTCGTGCGTACGGATTCGGCGTGAAGCAAATTACGCGGTAATTAAACGGACGTCAAAGCGTATTTACCGAAAAGCAGATTTTAATCTCATCATGTTTCGAGTGTAATTACTGAAAACGTTAAGGTGTGGGAGTTTGCATAAAACACAAACGTTAAAAATAAAATGAAACCAGTATATTAATAGCCGGCCGTACGCGGAAAAATGACTTTTATTTACCGTTGACAGTAGGTCCGTTATTAACTGCTAGGGAGTTTAAAGCAAATATTCTATTTATGCCCAGCCGCTCATGGTCAACTGGTATCTGTTCGAGGGTGGCGTTGGGTCCGTTATCGTATGTTACGGTGTCCGGCGGGCGGGAAGTGATCCCTGATGGAAAAACGGATAAAAACAACCAATCAGGTTTCTCTTTATCCCGCTCGCGTTTTTCTGGTTGGTCAGGAGGTGAGAAGTCAGAAAAAAAAATATGTTACATTACGGTAGGGGATTACCGGAAAGCCGGTTATCTTTTTATGAAGAATGGGGTTATCGCCTCTCGCTCCCTTTTTTATGGGATGAGTTACGCGGTGAGGATGGGGGGGTGGGTGGTGCTGGCGGCGTACGTTGTGGTGGGTTACGTATCTTGAAAAGACGAACGAGGGAGAGCTGAGGTGACGTAGAGACAGTCGGAATGAATCAGAGGGAGAAGAAATATGGAAAGGGAGAGAGAGAGAGAGAGAGAGAGACGGGGGAGGTGTATCTGTAAAGTCTGTGTAGCCGAGAGAGAGAGGAGTTCTCTGGAGACGAATTTCCCTCTGTGTTTTGCGGGGGGCAAGAAATATCATGTCGGGTGACTCTTAGAGGGGGCGGGGGATTGGGGGGGGGGTCCTGGGTGTTACGTAAAGACTTGGGAATGCTGGACGAAAAACGGCTCGTCTCGCTCTCGTGTAAAAGAAAACGGAGAAAACTCCCAATGCAGTATAAAGAAAAAAAAAATGGAGGAATATTCATTAGATTCGGATGAGACCCTCTGAAGTTATGGCATTAAGTGAAATTGTGATCGGAAGGCAAAATCTTAAATGTTCTGGTCTTGTGGGGACGGGGCGGCTTAGGACGATGCAGCAGCAGCAGCAGACAGAAGACCGCGAGTACTCTAACAAAGGACGTCTAGAATTTTCCTGTTGAGGGATGTTGTTGGCGGGGAAGCGTGTGAAAGTTTGGGCTTTTGTTCATTCCGGCGCTGCCCGGCCTGGCCAAGAGGGACTCGATTCACGAAGGCTTAAATATCAGACGTGTGTCTGTGGAAAGCTGTAGGACTCAGACGTACGGTTGGCAAGAGTAAATGGCTGTTTTTCACGTGTGGAAGAAATGGGCAGTGATGTTTTATTCCTTTATAAGGTGTTGGCCTTCTCGAAAAGTAGAGCAAGAAAGTTATAGATGTTCATTCAAGCTCTGATGATGCTTTACCCAACACACACCCACCCACACACACACACACACACACGCACGAGCTCGTGCAGTTTCTCGCGAATCGAGGAAGCGCCAGGAACAACCGACGACTGGCCTCTTTCGGCCACATCCATCCACTTTCTTCCTTGTCGTAATGATAATGCACCAGAACCAGAAGCCCCCCTCCCTCTGTTCACAGCTCGGCCCCACAGACCTCTCCACTGTGACCTCTGGCTACCACGTATGATGCCTTCTTAATTATCTTAATGATAGATTTTTAGGTATGTGAGTCGGGCGTAATACCCAACACGTCACGACTAAACAAGAACAGTAATGATAATTTGCGTGATTATTTTAATTATATATTTATAGATCTGTGGAGGGGGGGGGAGTGGTATAATGCCAGTTGGTAAAAACAGCGATGATAATTTGCTTAATTTGGGGGTTATTTCTGTGTCTTCATTGAGACCCCATTGACCTGTGACCTTACAGTAATGGGAGGGGGCATGACAGAAGACTTGGTTGTCCAGAAGGAGGTTGTCTGTGAGGGGGAAAAATGTAAATATTGTGGTAGAAACAGGATAGCAAAGTCAAATGCACCCCCTCCCCTCGCCTCTCCCTCTGGCTCAGCTGATCTCACGGGAAAAGACGAGAACTTAGCATGACCTTTTAGCAGTCTTGAGGAAGGGATGTCATGCACGTCAGGGAGCCACGATCACCGTCAGCAGGTGTCTCGTGCAGGTCATGATGAAAGGTACGTGCCGTCATGAGGGAGATGAGGACCGCGTCAGGGGTAGCGCGGCGTTGTCAGCATCACCCAGTCGGCCGCTGGGAGGACCTCAGCAGCTGAGGGGATCCTGAGGGATGATGACGTCACTCTCCCACCCTCCTAGGTCGATTTACAGTCCCTGGTGCACGCTGTAACCTTTAGCCTCCGCCTAGTCATGTAACCTTCGCACATGGTGCCGTCCAAATGCTTTGTCTGTATTTAGTTTGTCTGTTTGTATTTAGGTTAGCAAAGCTCTTGAAATTGATACTCGACTCATTTCCTCACCCTGGTTGGCCCAACGTCCGTGACGTAACTCTTTAGGCTGTGATTGGTCCAGCACGGATGACGTCAGGCCCACGTCACTCCTCACGCTCGGGTTGGTGTTGATGGCGACAGTGGGGGAGGGAGGCGGCGGCCGCCCTGCACGGAATTGCATTCGCCTCGACTCTCGGACCTTCTGCTGCCCAGTCCGTTACGGATGTGGTGGTGCGTCCCTGAGGAAAGTGCAGAGGGCGAGGGCAGTGTTGTCCACCTCCGTAACACCGCAAATATCCAAAGGTAAAAAAGGAATTGCTCCTCGTAACCTTTGACTCCCCGAAGAATTCGTAAAGAAGCCTTAAATCACGGACGTGGCGTGCGCCTGGGGTACGGCTAAGGAAAACGAATTCGCGTGCCAGATTTCGCTAAACAGAGGCTGAGGGATGGCCGAGGAATGACGAACGAAATTAGCAGAGTCAGTTTTGACCGTCAAAGAACAGAAATGGGCCAGATCACGTTAACCTCTCCGTTGTATGGGGACGTGTTCCTCACTGCGGTGCATCGTCTCACTTGATGCCAGATATACGGAATAGGAACCTAGAATGTACTGTTTGGGGTTCGTTTTTTTTTTTTTTTCCCTCAGGAAGTTTATTAAAACACCAGAAATCAAAATGTCAGCTTTGCTGTGGCGGTTGACATTATTCATGTAGTAGACGATGGCTCTCAACACTTGGGAAACGATAATGGGTGTTGAAATGCTTTCCCGACCAAGACGGCAAGTAAGAACAGTAATGATGACGATGGTAATGACAGATGTTTTGGGGCGTGTTGAGCCGCAGTGCTCCAAGACTACCAAGTTCTTCATGTTCGTGGGCCCAGAAGTTTAGGAATGCTGATGTTTTATGTTCACGTTTGGATAGAAGCAATAAAAATGAATGCGACGAAAGTGTATGAAATAGATATAATGATAATATTAACAATAATGATAATAGTAATGACATCGATAAGTGTCATTGGGCTTGGCTGTGGGGTTAGGAAACCCTCCACCCAGGACTCCCCCAGGGTAACTCCCTCCCCATGGAGAGAGTCATGATTAATGAGGGGGAAGGGAATTTCTCATGCTTTCCCAGTAAAAATAGGGTACTGCTGGCGGCTAGGTCACCTAATGATAATGCTTATGTTGGTAATCTTATTATTGTAAATGTTGTTGTTGTGTATGTTGGTAATGCTATCGTTGGTAGTCACTGGCTGAGATGTAAGCATTGGCAGGGTACGTAGATAATGCCTGCCCGGCCGATACCACATCCCTCGTAAGATCTTATCCCATAGGATGACAGATAACTGGTGGATCACCTAGTGCCCCTGTGGCTGGCGACTCGTTGTGTTACTAGCGAGAACAGGATGTAGCCATATCTCTTAAATTTTTAAATGTTTTTACCGTTAGTCACACACCTTAAGCCAGGATCTGTGCCGTACATCGCACTTGCACAAAACATACGTTATTGTGATATATATATATATATATATATATATATATATATATATATATATATTACAGCATGAAATTGCAAGCCGTATGGAGAGGTCATTAGTCCAGAAACCGTCCCATTCATCGTCATATACAAAGTATTGAAAATTTAGAACATGATTTTATTTTTGACCTGTTTCTTAGCTTGTCACATGCTGAAGCGTGAAGGGCCTCCGCTCTGCCCATTTTATTGTGGACTAATTACTTAGATACGAGTCAAACATTATTACGTACTTTACTGTAAATAATAAAGAATGTTCCATAGTTACAGCATCAGCTTCTAGTTTTGTTGAGCAGGTGAAACTGTTCAGTTTGTTGTATATTGTCATGCTGTATTATTTTGACTTTGTATGTAGTTAATAAAAAAAAGTGCAGAAACTTGTTGTCATGGTTGGGGAGAGCGGGAGGAGGAATGTTAGCTTGGCAGAGACCACCAGGGACTCTCCCTAAGCTCCCCAACCCGGGAAAATTACTCGGTAAAAAAAAGAGGAAGGAGTAAGCCTGTGTAACTCGCATTGGGCGGGATGATTTTCCAAGAATGATTTTTTTTCCCCAACGAAAACGAAAGTGTGGATGGCAGGCCTGTTATATTTATGGAAAAAGTTTTGCGAGAGTATTTATCCATAACTTACTATATTTTTGAGAGTTGCAGTTAATCTTGAGGACGTATAGGAGTAAGTTAAAAGTACTTGGATAACTGAAAACCTTAAGACTTGAAACTGACAATTCAGTGGCTCCAGCACGTGATTAGAACGTCCTGAGCTCACACCATTACGGTAGGTTTGCCTTATCCTAAGCCTCTTGCATGAATGGTTTACGAGGAGCACTTCATGGGTATTCCATTAAACAGTTACAACATTGTTGGGGTTTATCTTGTGATCTGGGTATTGGAGTGTGTCAATAGTGACAGTGTAGACGGCCCCTGTCGCTACTGGTGCTGCTAAAGAGGTAATGATGCCTGGCGAGATTGGAGAGTATCTCGCCACGATGCGGCTATATAATGCCGGCTCCATCGGCGATATTTCCTAGCCGATGCGCCATTGTGTCCCGCCTAACTGGAAGTTTGTCGTGGTGTATATTATAGCTCCGTTGTAGCTGTTGTTATGGCTCACAACCCTGGTGGGTGGGTGCGTATAGAGGGCGACATTAACAGGCAACAGGAACCATCGCTACCGCCTCTTGCTGATCCAATACCCCCTCGCCAAGTCCGTCTCCGGGCTTCTCACTCCCCCTCCCCACTCGATCTCCGAGCTTCTCACCCTCCCCTCCCCAGAGGTCCCCTCCCCAGTTGGCCTCCGGGCGTGGCGTCCCACACTTACATAATTGAAGCACTCCTGCATTGTTTGTTCTAAACATAAGCCAGTTGGTAGCGTCCATGGTGCTCTTGCTTCTGTACCCCAGGGTCCGGGTTGTTGCTCTTGTTGCTGTTCCCAGCGGTCTCTGTGTTAGTCTGCTTGATTCGTTCAGCTTTACGGATTGTCAGGTTATTTTGCTTATTGGGTTTTAGGATTTGTGTTTCACTACACACAGTTTGTGTAGGAGAATAGGTCCTGTCATCCATGTTGTAGCCACGGGCATAGGCTGTCAAGCTCCCCTCCCTAACCCATTTTATTCGTCCCATACACGTGGGCTGCTGGTACTCAGTCCATAAACTGGCACACACCCTCCGTCTCACACTTGACGTTTGACAACACGTAACTCATGCGTCTCGTCACTCGTCCCTAGATTTTCCTTGCGGTGAGCGAGCGTAACGCGCTTTACCTTCCGAACGGCAAAAATACCGTCTTAGGTCCACGTAGGTACCGTCTTACCCGTAATAATTCGTATGTCATATTCCCTTTATGCACGGAGCTTCCTCTGTCTTAAGCACTATTTCGTAATAACGGAAATTCACATAATTTCACTGCACGTGGATTTTCAGCTAGTTTTACAAGCCATTATTATTACTTTCCCATGTAGTGGGCTTCGTTATCTTATTACGGATCCCGTCTTTATCGCCATGTTCCGTTTTCCGTCTTTATATATAAACCTCTTACTATTTGGCTCTTTATCGCTTTTTCATGTACGCTTTTCCTGTCATCGATGTGTGCCGGCCGGTTGGAAGGGTATCGCACTTCTCCAGCACTTGGCCCCCTCGGGCTGTCGTACGGGGAAGTAAACAGTTAACGCTCCCGACTTGGCACCTGTGTTTTACCTGTTCCTGCAGGTGTGGCAGTGCGTGAAGGACCAGCGCTGGCCCACACATCTTGAGTTTCTTTCTAATCCCATGAAGATTTGAGAGAGAGGATAGCTGAACGTAGCCAGACTTCAAGTGAGCGAACCCGAGTGGGCAAGAATGGAGTCTTAATCAAGAATGTATTGCGATTTCAGTGTTTATTGACAGCAGCGTGTGGAGGGATTGAGAGCATTGGGGTTGGTGTGTGGACCCGCCGCTGTTCCCAGAAGCAGTTATGACCGTTGCGTCGGGACTCATCAGTCACCCCGCGTTGGCCAAATTCACTGGTCATCCCTTTGTAAGGAGGGTCTCTGTTGCTAGCTGGCTGTTCTTATTAACTTTGCGGTAGCCCCCGTTAACATTCAGTTTAGTTTGTTGTTCTTCCTGGGAATTTTAGGTACTATTCCCAGGAATGTCAGCCATGGGTTGATTTACCAGTCAGTGCGGCGCGAGATGGACCAGTGAGCAGCGCGTGCTGGGTTGGTGGTTGCCACTTTGTGAAAATGATAACAGTCGCCAGACGCTTTTTAGGCCCGAGGTAACCTAACCCAGCTTAGCCTGGCGTAGGTTTAGGTTAGCAAGCGTCAGGGGAATGCAGTTAGCACTCGACCCAAGAGAACTAGGTAAACAAATTATAATTTACCAGGCAAGAAAAGAACCAACAGAATCTGTCGTGGTTTACCTGTCATTACACCACTGGTTATTTAAGGCAACAAATATTACGTTTGATCATATGATAAAGAAGATAAATGTCTTACTTTCTGAAGAAATGTTGGCAGTGTGTGCGTTGGGGCGTGCGTGTCGCGGGACCCTCACCACTACAGTCTGGGGACGCAAGTGTCAGTGTTGCCTGCAGGTGTGTGGAAACGGTCTCCGGGGCCGGCCAGAAATACGCGCCTTTCTCTTGGCTACAAAGTGTCCCTCCCCACCACAGTGTGTCTGTAACGACGCGATTGTTCCGGCTCACTCATTTGCTCCCCTTTCATTGCCTTCGGCCGGTAGTAGTTCGATAGCTCGCATCCTCAGTATATGTAAAGCGAAGGCTTTTTCGTTTGTCCGAGTGTAAAACATATCTGGCCAAGCCTATCGTGCGCACCAAAGAAAAGAAAAAAAGAAGCTCCTTGTCTTTCTCGGACTCACCATCGTCTCTTTAACTTGACGGTAATGGTATAATTGTTCGGGTGAAACCTCTTTCCCCCCTCTTGTCCCACCAGTCTTGGTCGGCAATTCGTATCCTGAGTATTCGTAAAGCTCAGGGGTGTTTGGATCTTGAGCGGCGCCATGCTTGACGGGACAGTTCCCGCGTGCGGCAAAAACTGCGGCGTCACCGTTCCTTCCCGTATCTAGTCCGTAATGATGTGGTCATTCCGACGCGTGCCATTTAGACGCCATATTTTCCCCCCTGGGATCTTTCTTATCTGACGTGAGTGTAGAACTAGGCTTTGTTACTGGCGTGGCTCAAGGGAAACACATTTCTCTCTCTCTCTCTCTCTCTCTCTCTCTCTCTCTCTCTCTCTCTC
>JAYMFT010178534.1:0-26052 GCA_038088735.1 Panulirus argus
TTGAAGAATGTATGTGAGAAATACTTAGATAAACAGATAGATTTGTATGTAGCATTTATGGATCTGGAGAAGGCATAAGATAGGGTTGACAGAGAGGCTTTGTGGAAGGTCTTAAGAACATATGGTGTGGAAGGTAAACTGCTGGAAGCAGAGAGAAAAAGAAAATAAATATATGAAAATAGTTACTATATAAAGCACTAAGACAAATTTACCGAATCATTTTATCATAACTAAAATCCTTCTTTGTTTTCACTTCCAAATAGTATTAAATGACTAAGGTTGATGCTGGCAGCATAGGCATATGGGCCCATATTCTATTGGGGTAGGCAAAAAATTTGCTGAAATCTGGACAATAAAATTAATTCGCTTTTCTATCTACTTATATCTCTGATGCCCATTCCTTCCAGGAACTTCCATCAAGGGGATGGCAATCGCAAAAGAGTCTCTACTTATCCCTGTCCTTACATGCCTCCCTTGCATACAACAATATATGCTATCCTCTAATAGTATTAGTGAGTGGCAGGCAACCACCAATCAGGGTAGTAGTACTGCCTAAGTTTTGGGAGGGTTTGTGGCAGCAACACAGTGAGCCAGCATAGTGGTGCTGATGGATACCCCTTTTCAGGCCCAAATCACTCTTTTTCCCTTGCATCATAAACATGTCGGTTCCTGGCATTCAACCCTCAACCCCAACCCTCTTTCTCATATAAAACACTTAGCATAACATAACTCACTTAAATCTTTATTTATTTTTCTATTTCGTTTTTCTTACTTTTCAGTATTTCAAAATTATGGCATTAAATCATTAAATAATTCTCTTGAGCTGATTTAGAGAATTGCCACTGGTCAACAGGAACTGAGCAGATCCCAGAACCCACTTGACTGCCATTATGTGGCTGGGATCCACCCTACTTCCATAAATACAGCCCCTAAACTGATTAGTATGGAAAAATACAGAAAATAGTCAACAGGTACTGTATTATAACTACCTCTGTTGCCCTTGTCCAGTGCTGAGTAAAGCACATGGAAGGAGTATAGTTGACATGTCTGAGGACTAGTTAGAGGAGAGGACACAGAGTTACTATTTCTTCTTTTCTCTTCAACTGGGTTTCTCACTCTTTTCTGATTTCAAATGCAGACACAGTATTCATGGTAAATAATATGAACATATTTAGAAATATAAAACTACACTCATCCTAAAGTAAGTGTAAGGAAGGGGTGTGGCTGGCATGTGTGGGCCAATCCTTCCTCATCTTATCATAAGAAGGAAGGACATACTAAGTTTATAATAATAATATGATAGCAATATGTCACCCTGATGACAAGCCTTCTGATTCCCAGCTATGACACACAAATGGTTATCTCAATGCTCAAACAAGCAACACTGTTTAGTTATGACATTCCCCCACCACCTCCTCAGCAACAGCGGTCTGCCAGGCTGGGCTACAAGTAGCCCATGGCCATGCGACACTCACCCAATGTGCAGAAGTAATTTTGATGGTGCTGTGAAAAACCATGGATACCCAAAACTTGATGCGATAGTTGGTAAAATGATGCACATTATTCTAAGAATTTATGCTCAAAATTATGGATAGCAAAACTGATGCAGACAAGGCACCATTGCAATATATTATGCATATTAAATGATTTACTAGGCATTACTCTATAAATGATACTTTACAGTCAGAGCATTGGAAATACTGAAGCTCTTTACTATCATCTGTAACTGAATTCTTCCATTGCCCCAAGATTACATAAGGAAATAATTATGTAATTTCTTATTGATGAACCACAGGCAAGCTTAAGGGTGGTTCGGACACAGGTAGAGAGGTCCGTTCTCAGGTAATCCAACTAGAATCACTCTCTGAGGTAATTATTTCTTCACATTTCTTCTGTTATTATTCATAACTTTCCTCATCAGCTGATGAATATGATAACTGTCCCTCATCACTTGTGTCTTCCAACAATCTACATATTTCCCACTTGGTCACTGGTTGCATAACATGTGAGGTCAACTGATGTGCATCTATAGCAGTGACTGTAAGTGTACCATGGAGCACAACATTTTTTTCTGAACCAGATACATGATGAAAGGATTTAATATGTGCCAATGGTATCAGAAGTCAGCTTAATATCTAAGCAAAAGTAGGAAAAGTTAAAACATACATGGATGTTTGCTGCCATTGTCTGACAACTGGTTGCTGTTTAACAGTTAAACAGCCCTCATCAAATACTGACACCATTTCAGAGGTAGAATTTGTAAAAATATCACACAAATAACTGAGAAAAGCATGTTCAGATAATGAGAACAACAATTAGGTGGTGTCATGGGTTATGGCAGCAGATAGTAACCAGAAACTCATGCACCATGTTGGCAGTACAACAATCTTAGGTGCTATGGACCATGAATTTTGGAAATTTGCCATTCTTAAAAAAAGGGGTTTTTGATATTCTATCTTTTGTATATAACCAGTAAATGGAAATTTTTTAAACAAATAATGCTGAATAAATATCTTACCCCTGTGAAGGACTCCTGACCAAACTTCTGGAAGACAGGTACACAAAATCGTACAAACAGAAAATGAGTGTAGAATAGACAGCCAACAACCTGACTTAAATCATTAATCACTTTCTGCCAATCACAAGTTTCATTTCTGGAAGGAGAAAAAAATAATTTCACATAACTTTCAATGTGGAACTCTAAACTCACATTCTAAAAATCTGTATTTCATAATTATTCTAACATATCTTTGTCCTATATTGGAATTAGAAATAATTCAAATCAAGGGAAACAGCTGGAATATGCTCAAACGTAGGTTGACAATCTCAGTACACAGTAGATCATTCTCATTACGGGAATTAACCATTTGTAGACTGATGTATATTTACATGCTGGGGACTGATACATGATAATGTACTTTTATGGACTGTATTTTGCAGCTAAGATGTAATTGGACAGATGTGGTATGGAGCATGAAAAGTCGCTAGGCATCATTATCAACTTGAATATATGCCTCCAGGCAGAGTTTGCCAGTTACCAAGCTTTCAGCTACTTTGTAATGCCACTATGCAGCCAGTGCAGGTAAAAAATTCCCTAAAACTCATTAGATCTCAATTATCCAAGAGTTTGGGCTGAAAGAAAATGTCAAGTTTGATAAAAAACTTAAGCCTGAGTGATGGAGAGGATCTATAAACTGATACAGGTTACTGATCAAAAATCCGGTAACACTAGGACCTCATGGCTGCTGGATTTTCAATTTTTCTGGAAAATTGTTTCATTGCCTCCTGACTCTATATATGTTGTGTATACTGTAACAGAAAATGACTACAGTACTTTAAAGAAAGAAAATTAACATTAATTGAAAAGCAAATGAAGCGTCATCAAAACATTACTGGTGTCTCCTGAAAATAGTGGCGCGCCAACCCAGGAATTTTTAAATAGTGCTCACCATGCAGGAACAGACCACACCGAGATTCCTGCTGGAAAACTGATGGAACAGGAATAACAATTGTCGGATTTTTCATTGGCAAACAGTATAATGAAAATGATAATTCTTTTAATATTTAGGAAGTAAATAATAAGTCTAGTGACAATATCATAGCTGAGATAACAACTCACCCTTTGCATGTGGGTGACCAAAGTAATGTGCAGCAGAACTGGGCTCTAAATGAAAATTAAGTTCATACTTTATTGGATTTTGATACCATAACACCAAAAATTAGAGCTGTATACTCAATTATAGAGAACTGCAGTGTCAATGGCTATTTTGATTTTTCTATTCATTCCAAATTTATGGACATATCTTGTACTAAAACAAATACAGTAGTACCATACACAGAAAATGAGAGATATGGAGTATGTAAAAATTTCTTCAAGATGTAAATGGAAAAATACAAGTGTTACTGCACTGTATGTTTCTTGCTTCATCTGTGCACATACCTTGTATATAATGGTGATCAAAATGATTTTTGGAGGAGAGACCCCCTTGTTTAGACAGAAATTTATAGGAAAACATGACTGCTACCTCCATGTTCTCAGAATGCTGCAGTTTGTGAACAATGATACAGGCAGGAGAGGGGATATAAATCTTTCAAAATAAGGACTTTTTGATTGATTGGACACAGAAATTCAAGGTCTTTTTTATATCATTTAAGATACCTGTTGACTGATGAATGTAAGAAACTATGAAAAAGAGTGTAAATAATATTGGTATAGTTATAACCACATGGATTGTGAAATTCAATAATTAAGTGGGAAATATATCAGTGGGCTGAACCTAGGCATGTGAAGTGGCCAAGAAGGGAAATCATGAAAGGTCTGTAGGACCTGGGTGAGGATGGGGAGGCTGTGGACTCTGTGCACTACACATGACAGCTAGAGAATGGATGTGAGTAAATGCAACCTTTTTTCATCTGTTCTTGGCATTAACTCGCTAAAGCAGGAAATGGCGATCAAGTACGATAAAAGGAATCAGCATTCAGAAAGTGTAATCTTATTGTTAAAAATACATCACAGTAAAAAAAAAAAAAAAAAAAAAAATAATAATAATAATAATAATAATAATAATAATAATAATAGCAATAAATCAATTACAAAGATAATTTAGTGGTAAAAATTCTCATCAATGCCATAATGACTGAGTGTAATAATTACCATAAGCTTCATGAACATTCTTTTTCTTTTCTCTTTCTTTTCTGAAAATATCTGGTAAAACAATTCTACAAAAACTTACTTAGCAACTGCATGGTGTTAACTGGCATCTGCTCACCTAACTTTTTCACTTGGTTTGGCTAATGTTCTTGAAATTATGCCAATCACCAGTGCCTTTGACACCTCATACTTGGATAATGTGATATGAAGCATCTACATGCTTCTTTTATGTTTCAAATTATTTCCTTCAGCGCTATAGGATAAGAAATATTTTTTTCTTCATTTTGAAAATTCTCAAATTCTCAGTCTAATGTGACAGTGAAAATATCAATGAAGTAGGCTTAAAGTCATCTTTCATTTTTAGGATCTCTGACTTGTAATACATTTATTCTTTAAACATTCAGATCCTAGTGTAAAGACCTAAAACGTAAGTTTCTGTTTATATTTTCTAAGTTGTCATATGTTACTCATGCCAGCTAAATCCACTTTCAAACATTTTCAAAGCTCATAACTTTAATAATATTCATTCCTCATTCTATACATCCACCCTCCACTCAGTATCTCTTTTCAGATACAGGTAACCGATGCTCTCAAATTTAGCCCCTGCACCTTCCTCTTCACCTTATGCCACTTTCTCTTGTATATCTCCCAATCTCTAGCACTCCTTCCCTGCAAATAACACCCATACACCTGTATTTTCTCTTTCATCTCTTCATCCTATCACTCAATACCCTTCTTGTACACATGCAAGTAGTGCTTCCCTAAATACCTCCCTTTACTCACCCACTCCCATAACTTCACTTTCTCTCATCTTTTACCTTTCTACACTTAATCTCTTGTGGCATCTCTTCTCATAAGCCTTTTTTCCAATCTCACTCACTTTCACAACCCTCTTCCCACCTACCTCATTTCCTTTTTTTTCTTAAAGCCTCTACAAACCTTCACCCTTGCCTTCTCCAAGTATTGATCAGATATTCCATCAGTTGCCCCTCTCAGGAAAGTCATATCCAAGAGTCTCTCCTTTGCATGAATATCAATTAGTACATATTCCAGTAATACTCTCCTACCATTTTTCCTTCTTCTCGCCCACACAAACTTATGTATGTCCCTCTTTTTGAACAACAGGTTCCCAATGACCAGTCCTTTCTCAGCACACAACTCCATAAGCTGTTTACCATTCTTCATCACAAAACCAGGTGCCCCATGCCCAAAATATATAAAAAGATATAGTTATTCATTTATTATACTTGATTGCCATTTCCAGCATTACCAAGGTAGCACTAGGAAACAGAAGAAAGATCCATCCACTATCTTACACAAATATTATACATATATTTTTTTTTCATACATATTCACCATTTCCCGCATTAGTGAGGTAACTTTAAGAACAGAGGACTGAGCCTTAGCAGGAAAATCCTCACTTGGCCCCCTTCTCTGTTCCTTCCTTTGGAAAAGTAAAAACAGGAGGGGAGGATTTCCAGTCCCCCACTCCCTACCCTTTTAGTCGCCTTTTATGACACGCAGGGAATACGTGGGAAGTATTCTTTCTCCCATCTCCCCATATATACATATACATATACACACATGTACATATTCATACTTACTCACCTTTATCCATTTTCCAGCGCCACCCCGACCTATAGGAAACAGCATTGCCACCCCCTGTGATAGCAAAGTAGCAACAGAAGACATATGGAGAAAGGCTACATCCACTCACATCCATTTTTTAAGTCATATGTAAAATAACGAAACCACAGCTCCCTATCCACATCCAGGCCCCACAGACCTTTCCATGGTTTACACAAGACATTTCACTTGCCCTGGTTCGGTCCATTTAGAGCACGTTGACCCCAGTATACAACATCATTCTAATTCATTCTATTCCATGCATGCCTTTCACCCTCCTGCATGTTCAGGCCTCAATTGCTCAAAATCTTTTTCACTCCATCTTTCCACTTCCAATTTGGTCTCCTGCTTCTCCCTGTTTCCTCCACTTCTGACATATATCCTCTTTGTCAACCTTTACTCGCTCATTCTTTCCATATGTCTAAACAATTTCAACAAAGATATATAGCAATATATACTGTTATGTACCTTGGATATTCATCTCTGTAAACCAAAGTTGGTGCAAAGAGGAAGTACAGGTAATAGGAAAAATCTGGACAGGGACTTTCCGTTTGAACTTCATCATCCTTCTTGAATTTGCTTGCACGATTAAGGTTACTTCTTACAAATGCCCAAGTCTTCATAAACATTCTAACCTGTAGAGAAAGTATATAAATATTTTCAATCCTGAATATAATATGATCATTAATAATAAAATATGTCTTGGATACATGGGATCTATTTTTGAACTTGAGCTACCAAAAAATATCCTGACAAACTTATGCTACCCTGTCAGTGATGACATTAGGGTATATAGAGAGAAGGCAAAGCTTCAAAGCTATGTGAGTGCTCTTCTCTTGTGTAACAGTCTACCAGGAGCTTTCCAATCATGAGTCAAGGAAATTATAAAAACCAATAAAAATAAAGTTTTATACTGACTTTATAAGATATCCCTACTCCTAAAGTGGAGGACTGCCCAATTCAGACAGCTCTGCACACCAGCTCAGTTTGTTAAGACCTTACCAAAACCAATAAGGCATATGGGGTAGTTTGGATGGCAGCTATATTTCTCCAAAGCTGACAATTAAGTCCTAAGAGTATAATATCCTAAGAATAAATTTGATGTCTGTGATTCTAAATTTTGAAAGATAGGATCAATATGTTGCTATATTTCTAGTAATTACAAAATGGTGGCAGGCAAACAAAAATATGTAATGAAACTTCATTGCACATGTTAAAGAATGTTGAATAAGTTTACATGGAAGATAAACATACTTTATTTCCAGGTTTCTCAAGGTAAGTGGATCACATGGGAAATAATTATGGTGTCTAAGTTATAGCAATTCAACCTTCATATCATTAGTATTCTGCAAGTAATCAGGTACATTTTTTCAAACTTGTTCACCAATTACTACATTAGCAAGGTAGTGACAGGAACAGATGATGAAATGGCCTTACTCATTCAAGCTCATTCCCTTGCTGTTATGCGTAATGCAACGAAACCACAGCCCCCTGTCCACAGTCTGGCCACTTCACACCTTTCTGTAGTTTCCCCAGCTGCTTCTCGTGCCCTTGTTCAGTCAATTAACAGAACATCACCTTCTGTATACCACACTGTTCCAATTCACTACATCCTATGCACACCTCAATTGCTCGTGCATGTTCAGATCCTGAGCACTCAAAACGTTATTCACTCTATCCTTCCATTTCCATTTCAGTCTCCCCTTTCTCCTTGTTCCTTCCACTTCTGACACATATGTCCTCTTTGTTCACCTTTCCTTACTAATTCAGTCCATATGTCTAAACCATTTCAGCATATCCTCTTCAACTCTCTCAACCATACCCTTCTTGTTATCACACCTCACTCTTACCCTAATATTTCTTACTTGATCAACCTTTCTAACACCACATATTGTCATTAAACATTTAATTTCCAACAAATTCACCCTTTTCCATAAATTCTCATGTATAACCCTATGCTTTGCAACCATACAACACAGACCTGGATAATATCAGTATCAGGACTCTTTCATAGAAAAAGGTCCAAGGAAATTATGAATACATCAAATATAAGTTGGTTCTTTAATCACAGAGGTCCCTATCAAGACCTGACTTTGAAGAATGAATAAAAGAAAAAAAAAACTGATAAAGAAGAGTCAGAAAAGCCTGAGATTTGACATTGGGAAAAACTTGGTCGTAACTTAATGCATAACCATTCACACGTATCTGTATTAAGAAATGGGCTTCTACGTTTTTACTCAATTTACTGCTGGTTTCTAGGTTTTCACTCAACTTACTGCTGATCACTATCACACCATTACAGCCAAAAGATGTTGATGCTTGATTTGTTTCAGTGTCATGAGCATTTCAGTCACTAAACTGTGCTTCAGTAGGATGTAATTGTTCTGAGGTAACCTTAGAACAGTGTTGTCCTTATATCAGTCCTGGAGCACATTCATCTGTTCTTTTATTAGCTCAGAACTATGAATCTAACAACTAATGAAGAAACTGTCTCTTTGGAGATATCACAATCCTGAACACTCCTTACTTACCCCATAAGTTTACAGAAATATCAAAGTATGACTCAAATTCATCTCAAAGCCAACAATAGAGACCATGAAAAAAGTTAAATTTGCATTGGTAGCAAAATCATTAGAACCAGTAAATACTGGTTAAAGATTACCTTAAAGGACTTAGAATCATATAATTAGAAAGAACTTACATCTCTTAAACTAAACAGAAGCTGTTATCATATAGAAATCTAAACCTGTAGGAAGACACAATGAAGTACATTAAATTCCTTTAATATGAGATATAAAAAATTTTCCAAGATGAAAGTGCAGCCTCTTAGGTGGAAAGGTCAAATTTGAGAGCTGGTAAGAGCAGCTACCTCAGCTAGGTACCACATGGTTACAAGGCTTCCTACATGCATCTTGACTTTTGACTGGTTAAACTCAGATGCTTGGCCCAACTGGTGACTTAGTAGCACCGAGTGGTTTGAAAGAGGGGCTGTTACTATATTTTGGCATTATAGCTTTCTTATACTGGCTTTATGAACAGTGATACTAGCAGAATGAGACAGATATACACCATAAATATTCACTGTCAAGAACTAAATATTAAAGAAAACATACAGCAAATTTTTTATTAAGATATGGACTTTTATTCAAGACAGTCACTACAGCACAAGTTTACTTTACATTGACTGAAATTTTCAATAACATGTACAAGCATAGTTAAAAGCCTCTTACCTGTTCGCAGAGGACTATGAAAGATGATGCCGTAGGAAGTTCATGGTAGAGAAGACTTTGTACAGGCAGGAAAAGGAAGAGCCCCAAGTATGCCATATAGATGATGACTCCAACTGTGTCATATAACACTGTGTGGTGCATACCATGTAAATAAGTCACCGTAGAGTAAGATTCTCAGAAGGATAATGAAAATCAGACTGAATGATGAAAATAATCACATAAATCCTATGCTTAACTGAGAGACAACAATAATAACTTTACACCTATCAAGTGTGTGACCTCTGTTTAATGAAATATATGACTTAAGAGATGCCAATAGTCACACTATATTTACAGAGCCTAGAATTATCATACACCAAGCTCAGTAATGTCATATACCAAGCCCATATCAAAAACTTTAACACTGTAATCTATGTGTCACAACAATCATGTCACATTCACTGAGCCTTAAAACAAGTACATGTCACATACTGAAATTATGCAATACTCATAACTCTAATGCAACATTTTCCATACATTCTTTCATTATAGTTATTTTCTGGAAACCACATACCTGCCTATACTCTACCACTCAGTCTAATAACCATCCATAAATTGTACCCACTACTCATTAGTTAAAAGGAGCTTCCTTCTTGGATTAACTCCCTCAATTTCATTTTTAAATTTTCTACATGATGTTTCCTTACCCATTCAGCAAGCCTTTATTGAGATATTAGAAAATATTGACACAAAAACTATGTATCACTTCAAATTATATATATGAGACAAGTTTCAATAATATTCAGGATATTTACTTCTCCATACATGTCACTGATGGTGCAAAAAAATGCTTCAAAATGTATAGGTTTCTTTAAACCAATATCAACAGAGTCAAAATAACATGACAATGCACAATTACCAACCAATGAGTTCTCTTGAAAATGCTTAAGAGCCCTCAAGCATGGAGCGGCAAATACGTGATGTGCCAGCTTACCACATGAGCCTGCCTCAGTAGCAGTTCAGCTGTTGAAGAAGGTGGGAATGTCTTGTTGTGTTCCCCACTTATTCCTAGGATTTTCAATGTTTGTTCCTTTATCATACCTCTGCCACCTACTATGGTTGAAAACTCTCACCTTACAAGTGACAAACTAGCTTCTATATATATAGATGTACTTTACAAGGAAAATAAGCCACTGAGGGAAATTTCTAATATTACCTATATGAGCTTGTGATCAATACAACAATGGGTAAAGAAATAAACTGATAGTGATGGCACCACTGTAAAAACCCATGTCAAAATGCCCTGAGAAGGTCAGAAGAACCTCTTCAAATACTCTGAGTGTTGTTAAATATCAAGTGGATCCAGATCCATGCTTGAGAGCAAAAGAATTAAAGAAAAAAAACCTAGACTGCACAGTGATGTGTTAGTGAGGATAATGCAGTGCTGCTTACACAAGGAACTTAAGTACCAGAGTTGAAGACTGTCCCAAACTGCTTGTAACCCATAGGCACCAAAAGAAAAGGTTCAATATTTGCAAGAAATATGTAGTGTGAGAAACAGCTAAGTTCAGAAATGTCATGTAGAGTGATAAGTCCACCTTTTCTGTGGTAGGTGGCTGTGGCAGGTGTGTGTACACTTGACCAGGCTGTGATCACTTTGACTCCAAATGTACTGCAAGCACTGTAAAGATCCGTGCTTCATTTATGGTATGGAGTGGTTTCAGTTATTATGATGTTGGAGACCTTGTAGTGCTGCCAAAGAATGCAACTTTGAACAGATATAGTTACTACTACTACTGTGTGACCACCTTCAAGATTTATTCAAAAAGGTCAAAGCCAAAGTGTTCATGCAGGATGGGGCCCCCTACCACACTGCCAAACTAGTCTCTGACTAGGTTAAGGACTGTGCAGAGGAGATTTTCAGTGGCTGGCCAGGGAATTCACTGGATTTGAATCCAACAGAAAACTTGTGGGCATTTTTGAAAATGAAATTATGTAACTGGGATACTTCGTCGCTACTTAAGCTAGAGGTGGCCATTTGTGCAACGTGGTCAAATATGGACCCTAAATGATTTCAGAACCTTGCTGATTCAATATCCTTAATGGCTGTGCTGCTGCCCCCTTGCATCAATTTCACTGATAGGCACTGTGTATAGGTGTTACTAGATTCCGCCTACAAGAGATTATACTGAAAGGGAAAAGTCATCTTTGTGAGGCTATATTATTGGAAGTACATTCGTGTCAGGTAAATTCTTACTCCAAAGGAGTCAACTTTTCCTTGCCACTGGAAATAATGCAGCCTTGTGCTGCTGGAACCTCTGGAAAGAGGTTCTGGGTAATATCAAAACTTTTTTAGGGGTCCAGGGGTGAGGAGTTGCAGAACCTTGTGTCTTAAATTTGGGAGAGTGTGAAAAGAAAAAGTCAAGAGTAAATGTGAATAAAAGCAAGGTTACTAGGGTCAGTAGTAAAGAGAAGCAGTTTATTTGAAGTGTGAGTTTCAATGGAGAGAACTTCGTGGATGTGGGAGTGGATATGTCAGTGAAAGAAACCATGGGATCTGGAGTGATCTGTAGGGTTGGTTTGTGACATAAGGTCCTGGGTGCATTGAGGAATGTGTGAAAAGAGAGGTCACTGTCTTGAAAGGCAAAGATGGTACAGTATGAATATGAAGCCTGGGCTTTTGACAAGAATGTAAAGAAGAGAGTGGATGTGTTAGAAACAAAATGTCTGTAGACAATATGTGGTGTTAGAATGGTTGATCAAATAAAAAATGATAAGTTAAGGAAGAGAGGTAACATAGTAATACGAGTATGTACGAGCTGATGAGGGTATGCTTAAATGGCTTGGACATATGGATACCATGAGTGAGGAAAGGATGATTAAGATGGTATAAATGACACGTTAGAAGTGAAAAGAACATGGAAAAGTGGTGTACCATGGAGGAAGCAGAGGGATGGATGTTTTGAAGGCTTGAACATACGGGTGTGTGTGTGTGTGTGTGTGTGTGTGTCTGTGTGTGTGTGTGTGTCCAATAGATGGAGGGAAATGGAGCCTTTTAGTATACAGGGGACAATGTGCTCTCAATGGGATGGAGGGGGCATACAAAGTGGTTGAGGTTCCAGTCCCCCACTTCCATCCCTCTTAGTCGCCTTCTATGACATACAGGGAGTAGAGAGGTTGAATTCTTTCTTCCCTACCCCAGGGACTGCATGACAACTGGAGAATGGACATGAGTGAATGCAGCCTGTTTTCGTGTGTTCCTGCACTACTTCGCTAACCCATGAAACACAGGACAAGTGTGAAAGAAAGAAAAGAAAAAAGATAGACGAATGAATATCCAACTAACATGATGAGCACGCCATGGTAGAAATTAACTTAAAAGAGAACTTGGCACTAGGAGAAAATGGAATTCCAGGTATATTCTTTTATGAAACAAAGATGACAACATCAAAACTTTTGATGCTATTGAGACAAAGCATTAATCAACAGGGTAAAGCACATATATGCAAAATGGCATATACCAGTACTCAAAGGAGGATCTAAGCTGAGGCCAAAAAAATATAGAAAGTTAGCCTAACTTTTATGTAATCAAAGCTTATGAAAAGTTGTAATAAATACACATGGTGGAACATATGATCAATGATAATTAGACAAACAAAGATCACCATGGCTCTACACAAGGCAAAAGTATACAGACTCTACCTACTCTACTGCACTACAATGAAATATATGAAATTCTGTTGTCATGAAAGAGAGAGGACACTGTTTTCCTTGACTTTACTACAACAAAGTAAACAAAGAGTCTTACTGCTACATGTAGCAAAACAAAATATCAAAGATAACTACAAAACTGGATCAAAAAGTTTACCAAACAGAAAATTCAATGTGTTTGACAATGTAACCTATCTGAAGCAGACCTTTCTCACACTGTCATTCATTGCAGCACACACTGACCTCTAGCATTTCATATCCAATACATGCACCCTCTTCCTTTCTTTTGCACTCATGATCCAAGACTTACATCCATACATCATTAACTGAACTACTATACCCCTCAGACTACTTATCTTTGCCCTAACAAACAATGAATTCTCTTTCCACATACTCCCTAATGTGCACAGGACCTTATCCCCATCTTTCACCTGTGACTCACTCAAGTTTCCTCTCAGTGCCATGGCCACTCTAGGGTACCTGAAGCACTTTATTTCTTTCAGGTCCTCCGCATTTAAATCTTTACTCAAACCAGCCAGTCTCATTCCCTGCTGCATCTCATTACTTTGATTTTGTTTTTATTTACTTTACACTCTCTCCTTTTACATCCTGTCCCAAATTCTGTCACCAACTTTTGGAGTTTCTCTCTGAAGTTGATTGCAGAGTTATGTCATCTACAAACAGCAACTGATTCACTTCCCATCCAACCCCCCAAGCATCCTGTAGACCCAACTTTTGCTTTAAAACCTTTGCATTTTCCTCCCTCATCATCACTTCTATAAACATATTAAACAATGTCAGTGACATCAAACATCCTTGATATAGAATCACTTTCACTCAGGACCATTCATCCACCTCCAATCCTAATTTCACTCATGCTTTTTTGATACAGGAAGCCTTACTCTACGAGTAACATTCCTCACTGCATCTATAACTTTTTATGTATGCCATATAACTGTAACATCTTACACAAAACCTCTTTGCATGACCTGCCAATTGCTTTCTCCAGGTCCATAATTCTACAAACATTTAACTTTCATGGCATTACTGAACTCCAATTGCATACTGTTACAGTTTGAGGGAAAAGTCACTTGTGCTGAGGTTGAACAATAATCAATGGATGAAAAGGAGTACAATTTCACTGAAGAACACTTCACTAAAGGAGTCCATCATTTCCCTATTGCTGGATGTAGTGCAGCCTTGGAAATGCAGGAGCCCTTAAAAGGGGGCCCAGGGGTTATATTATTAAAAAGAATTCACTCCAAACATTTTTCATTCAAACTCCTCAGAGCAAACATATGGTCCATACACTCTCAACATTTCCAGAAGCCATGGTGCTCCTTCCCAGTAAGATGTTCGAAGCATACCACCATCCTCTGTCACCATTCTCCCATATACTTTCCAGGTATATTTAACAGACATATATCTCTGTAATTCAAGCATTCTTTTCTGTTCCTTTTGCTTGCAAAAAGGGGCAATAAGCATGTATTCTATTAATCCTCAAGCACATCTTGGGCCATATGAATATGAACTTGACTGACTAACAAAGCAACAGCAGTCATCCCTTTTTTTTTAACTAACTAAAATGCATTACCACCCACTTCTGCAACTTTGCAACACTTTTATCGTATGGGAGGGTTTCACTACTTCCTCTTTTTTCACCAGGACTCTCTCACTGTGCACACAACCTCATTCTCATCCAAAACACACTACTGTACATCCACCACTCTATCATCTGATACATTTAATAGTACTTCAACATATTCACTCTATCTCATTTCAATCTACTCTTTGTTTGTTACCACTTCCCCTCCACTCTCCTCACTGTCTTAACATTTGTTCTGTTTTCCTCACTTCCTTCCAAAACATTTTCTTATTCTCTTTGCACTTCATCAATACTCTTTCATCTCATCTCTTATTTACCCTCTTTTCCAGCTCTAGTATGTTCCTCCTGACCTCCTGCCATTTGCTCTTATACTCCTTCCATGACATTCAACTCCTGCTTCAGCTGATGAGTTTACATTATAGCACCTACCTATGAACTACATTACATATAAGGAGTGCTTTAAATTTTCATTTAAATATTACATACCTGGCATACTATGTCGGTGATGGGCCCAGTGATGGAAGCTGATGTACACAATGACTGATGTGCTTGTGAACATACACACCCAAATAACAATCACCCTGTCCAGTCCACCAAAAGCCCAGATGATGAGCGACAGATCAAGATTTGGACTAAAAAAGAAAAAATACACAAAGCTTTGTAATTCGACACTCCATGCATCTGACTAAAAAAAAGAAAAAAATACACAAAGCCTGTAATTCGACACTCCATGCATCTATCTTCATAAAAAATCAAAATTAGATATAACTTCCATCAAATACATTATAGTGAACTTCTTTCCATTATGAAGTTTGCTATTCATCAAAATTCAAGCTATAACAAGTCAAGATATAAAAATAAATATAGACATTGTACAACTTCTCATTTCATAATTGTTTGCCACTTCCCTCATTACCAAGGAAATGCCAGAAACCAACGAAAAATTGGTTTCATTTGCTTGCATACATTCTCTAGTTGTCATGTATAATGCACTAAATCTAGGAAAATATGTGGTGTGAGATGGTTTGTTCGAGTAAGTAATGTAAGGGAAAGAGAGATGGGTGGTAATAAAAGGAATGTGGTTGAGAGAGCAGAAGAGGGTGTGTTGAAATGGTTTGGACATATGGAACGAATAAGTGAGGAAAGGTTGACAAAGAGGGCATTTGTTTCAGAGGTGTAGGGAACAAGGAGAAGCGGGAGACCAAATTGGAGTGAAAGGGATTTTGATTAATTATGTAATAATGGGGTAAGAGAGTGGTGTGGTAATAAGAAGAATGTGGCTGAAAGAGTTGAAGAGGGTGTGTTGAAGTGATCTGAACATATGGAGAGAATGAGCAAAGTCAGGTTGACAGACAGGATATATGTGTCAACAGTGGAGGGGACAAGGAGAATGGTGAAACCAAACTGGAGATTGAAGAATGGAGTGAAAAAGATTTTGAGTTCTTGGGGGTGAAAGGCATATATGTGAGAGAGTGAACTGGAATGATGCAGTATACAGGGGGTGACATGCAGTCCCTGGACTGAACCAAGGCATATGAAGCAGCCAAGGAAACTCTGGAATGATCTGTGGGACCTGGGTGTGGATAAAGGGTTGTGGTTTTGATGCATTACACATTACAGCTAGAGAATGGTTGTGGGCAAATGAGGCCTTTTATGTGTCCCTGGCATTACCTTGCTAATCCAGAAAATGGCAGACAAGTATGAATAAAAATATTCAGAAAAATAATGGAAAAAATTGGTGGTACAGTTGGACTTACCATACGTCATGAATGCTTAAATCGGCTTAGGTTCAAAACATTCAGCTCATATTAAGTGAATGATATGATAAATCGCATATTTCTTATATTTTATTCACAAATTCCTCTTTAGTAGGTTCTTACCTAATTCATGAATCAATATTCTTTCTCTGTATCTGTAGTCTACCTTTTCTTGAATAGATAGACGAGTGTCATCTGTCGTGAAAATAGGTAAAAAGTAGGAAGGAAATTGAAAGCAAGAGCTAGGGATTTAATCCTCTCAACTGTTTCAATTAAGTCTTTTTCAGGAGAATAATTTGATATTCTATGACTAAATACACAAGCTAATATATAAAATGATGCTTTAAGGAACTGGTCACTGAGATGTGTTGCCATCCAATTTGATTTGTTACCTGTTACAAGCTGGCCAATCACAGAGCACCATTTTTGCCACTGCCTTGGCTCAGATGAACTGCTTGGTATAGAGTTACTGTTTCTTTTAATAGTAATGCAAACTGCTTTCATGTCTTGCCTCCTCCCAAGTGTTGAGCCTTTGGATCTCTCCATCTCAGAAAGAGTCCCTTCTCATTCATATGTACCACCAGGGAACTGTTGGTGCTGTAAGATCTGATGTCAGCTCTGAGAGTGTCATGTCACCTATAAGCCACGAGCAGTCTCACTGTAATGATTCTTATTACACTTGCTGCATGGGAATTTGAGACTGGATTTAGCCTACAAATGAGGCTATTAGAGCACAGGGTTGACATCCAAAACCACAGAACCACCAATGCTTTGACAGTTTATGTGAATGAGGAGGGACATTTGCCATAATGGAAGGATGCAAAGAATTGACACAAGGAGAGCATTAGAAACAGCCCACATTTTCATTCACAGCAGAGCCAGGCAGGGAACAGAAAAGGAGCTCTGTGACTGGCCAGTTTACAGCAGATGAGCACAACTAATGAATCAATCAAGAAGAGACACATCTCAGTGACCAGTTTTTTGATCCATCATTTTCTATTATAAGCTTATGTAACTGTTATGATATACCATTATTCTCAAGAAGAATCCTTCATCAAAGCTAGCTGAAAATAAATTCCCAGCTCTTGCCTTTAGTTTACCTTACTATTATCACCCTCTGTTTTCTGTTAGGCATACTGCCATATTATCTTAGGAGATTTTGATCCATACATATTTTTGACTATTTTTTCATAAACCATTTTGTTCTCACATTTTCAATTTTTGCTCTAAATATTCTCCCAATTCTGCTTTAAGTAAATGCTTGCCTTTCTTGCCTAAGCAAGGTAGCAGCAAGATAACATAGTATGAACCTTCAAGAAAAAATAACAACAGATAGGAAATAACTAACCATGTATCTTTCACATGTTGTAGAAGGCAACACAGATCAGTAGTAGCTTGGGACTAAAAATTTTCCCCTCTTGTAATACCATAAGGAACAGAGGAAGAAGCTAAATCTTTCTATACTATGTATTTCATTCTTTTCTACCGCCCTTACTTTGCACTTGTCATGGCAATACATAACTTTTGAGTCAAGTACTTTATCATGCAGGCTTCCTGCACATTCTACAAATGAATTCTTGAATTTTTAGTATATCTCCAATGCTTCTCCTTTGCATTATTCTACTCTTAACTTTGCTTTTCCTAAACCATCCTTACTAATCATCATTCTAAAACATCTTAACTCCTTAACGGTTTTAATGCAATTTCTAAATCATCTTTCCAACTGCCATTATGCAGGAAAAAAAAAAAAAAAAAAAAAAAAAAAATCCTTGCATTCACTTTCAAAATCCTCATGTTATGTTATGATGGCCCATTACTTTTAAAAATGTAAGCCTTGCCCTTACTTGCACTTGCTTTCAAAATTCTCATATTTCATCATGACTGTCTACCCCTTACTTGTACTTATTTTCAAAATCCTCCTACATACATCATGAAAGCAACCTACTATTCTATCCAGCTCCTTTGATTCAGCTATTAGATCATCATTTATATACAGCAACTTGGGTAGCATATACCTTGTTCCAGCATGGTTTAGCACTACTCTGCAATCACTCCCATCTCACTCAAATTTCACATGCTGCCCCGTTTTCAGATGTATCAAACAATAACAGTGACATAAAACATTAATGATAGACTTTTAAATCTAATCCAAACCACTCATCTCTACAACAAGAACTTTACTCTTACACAAGCATTACTTCCTTTAAGAGCATTTAGAACTCTTCTTGCACACCATACAATCAAAACTTTCCAGTGATCTTATATCAATTTCAGCCATTACCTTTTATAAATCAATAAATGCTGTATACATCCTTTCCAGATCAAGATTACATGTGACTGCAAGACCATGCAGCTACTCAAATATTATATAGTGATTCGTGTTTACAGACTTGCCATGTATGTATAAACACAAAACTGCCATTGTGTATGAACAATATGCTTTTTTTTTTTTTTTTTAAGCTGAGACGGCACGGGCAGCTACGTCCCTAATCAAGGCCATCCCATTAACGCTATATATATATACCCTAGCCTGAGCCAGGTACCCATTTTATCGACCAAGCCCTAGGGGTGGATGAACAGCTGGGATGACTGTGGACCGACTGCCACAACCAGAATTCGAACCTATGCGCTCGACCCTGGGCGGCCCATGAATGCGTCACGGTCATGGATGCTAACCGCTACATCATGGAGGTCCATATGGAGACTATTGTCGTGGCCACCCCCTTGAGGGACTTCCAACTGGAAACAGGCATCACAGGTATAGATAGGTGTGCCAGTAGCAGAGGGAAAAGGAGAAGAGGGAGATGGAAGGATGGAATGACAAATATTCTGTAAGTTCAGAGCCTGAACATGCAGGAGGGTAAAAACTGTGCAAGAGATAGAGTGAATTGGAGTGATGTGGTATACAGGGGTCAACACCCTGTCCATGGACTGAACCTGGGCATAAGAAGGAACTGGGGGAAACCATGGAAAGAGCTGTCAGGGATGGTAGTGGATAGAGGGCTGTGGTATTGATGCAATACACCTGAGAGCTAGAGAATGGATGTGGGCAAATAAGGCCTTTTCTTCATCTGTTCCTAGAGCTACGCTGCTAACACATGAAACATTGAATGAGTATGAAAAAAGTACAATGCACTAAAAAATAATTCACCATACAAATATATGCTTTACACTTCACTCATTCTTGGAAGGATGGATGAATCTGAACAAAAGAGGAAAGTTAGCAGACAATCTGACACATCTGGGGATACTGAGAATTAAGAAGTGACCAGTGCAACTCACAAGTCAGCTGGCTGGATGATGAAGTCACAAAAAATAATTCACCATACAAATATATGCATTACATTTCACTCATTTTTGGAAGGATGGATGAATTGGAACAAAAAGAAAAGCCAGTAGACAATCTGGCACATCCAGGGAAACTGAAAATTATGAAATGACCAGTGCGACTGGCGAGTCGACTGGCTGGATGATGAAGTCATCGCTAAGTGGAAGTTGCTGACTGGCAGAGGGGGAGACATGGACAAAGCTGAAGGCCACGACTGTTGAAAGATAATAAATGAACAGTGATTGGTTTGAGGAGTCTAACCCCCTAAGAATGTTAAAAGAATATACCACAGCTCACAGGTAGACCAACCCTGGAGAGAAATGTTAAAAAATGGAGCTTCATACTCTCTTGCCAAACGCACAAAAGGAACTCAAACAAGAATCACACATACATACATACACTCACACACACAGAGAAAGTATCATTAGCAAACATATCTTTTTTCGTACATGCTCAAAATTCCTCACTTGGCTTCTTGCTATGTTCCTTCTTTCAGAAAGTAATACAGGAAGGGAGGATATCTAGCCACCCACTCCCGCCCCTCTTAGTCGCCTTCTATGACACACAAGGTATATGTAGGCATTATTCTTTATCCCCTATTCCCAGGGATAATCAGCATACACATATACCAGTAAATTTTCAATTATTTGTGTCCTGTAGTTTCTGAATTTTCTTCATTCCATCTTAAGTTGCTTCTGAGTTACAGTTGTACAAAAAATCTTAAACTAAAAACCAGAATCAATTTAAACTGTATAACCCTACAACTCCTTTTACAGGGCTCCAGCAGCTTTAAGGTTGCATTACAATCAGTAGCAAGTATATGATACACCCCTTTGAGTGAAAACTTCCTTGATGAGATTGTACTCCTTTTCATCTAATGACAATGATACAACCTTGCCACATGTGATTTTGCACTTGCAGTGTAACCTCTTGAAGGTAGAGTCCAGTAAAACAATAACAGCAACAAAAAAATGGAGCAATGATAGCATTACAGCCAATTTATTGAAAAAGATGTATTTTCCCACCTGCACTAACTGAATTGATTGCAAGTCTTGAGAGTTCATGGCTAATACTAAGTGTGCCTTGCAAGTAGTCTTCTAGGTCTAAATGGAAACCCTTTTCACGCTGTGTGCACAGGCCGAGGGATTTTGCCACTTCTTCATGTGGAGCCAAGCTGTAAGAGAATATAGATTTCTTATCAATTTAAGAAATAATTCTAGAGACTAGGTATAAAATAAGACTGTGGCTTACAGAGTGGCCATGGAAGAAATATCACCTCAAGAAAGCATACTTAAAAATCTTATTGAAATTATCTTATTCCTGTACATATATCATTATACCTGCTATTAATGCTTGGCCTGTTTATGCTACACACTTAATTCAGGGAGTGCATCATGATTTCCTTGGCATTCTGTAATTATGCTATTTCAAAATGAATAAATGAAAATAGCGTTACAAACCATTTTACTACCTTTCTAACACAAAAATCCTTAAACTTTCTATATCTGCTACTTGATAGGGAATGTTAGGATATTATTTTTCTTTTATCTTAAAGTGATACTTTTTACCACCCCAAGCTAATCTGCTGTGTCCACTTTTAATTTCTTTTTTCAATTATAGATATAAATAAAACATCATAAACTTATGCAAGACAATCTAATCCACCTTATAAAAGGAAACTCTATAATAAAATGCAGCTGATGAATTTTAATGCAATCTAAAAGTGCCCCAGCTGGTCAGAGAGAGGTTACCACAGTTTATCATTGCCTTAGGGCAAGCCTGGGGTAATTCATTCAACTTGCTGATATAGTCAGAGTATGACAGTTACAAAAGTCTCCTTATTCCTATTTTATGCTTTATTTTTTCATTCATAATGCTTTTCCTATATTCTAAAATTTTTTTCCAAGTACAGTGATCATCCCCAAAACAGTGTATAAATTCATACACAGAACATAAACATAAACATGAAAAAATAAGAAGCATGTTTATGTGTGCACATTCACTTTAATATATTGGATATGTGTTGAGGATATGTATAAGTGACTTGAGGGGCAGCATGTTGCTGATCCATCCTATGATCAGAGAGCTAATGATGCTTGACTGATACATAGGGGTAATCAGTGTTAAAACAATTAAGGTGTGGTGAGGTTTGTTAAACCCTAAACTGTGGCATATGTCTGAAATGAAGTTCATCCAGCATAAAAAAATTTTCCTTATAAAATATCTCAATCATATGTTAATGAGAAAAAATACCTCAAAAAGTATCATACTTTCCTCTGTATTAATGTGGGAGAGAAATGATTTGACAAGGAAGGGCCCTGCTGGTGGCATTAGTGCTCCTTATTTATGTAAGAATTTGATTATGGGTTTTTTCTTGGTATGATTCCTTTCACATATACCAAACACATTATACATCTTATGTTTTTTTTCTATTCATGATTTTATACATCCCCTGCATATCACTTATACATTCTTTTACAATATACATATTCTTTAGATATCATTAACATTATTTAGATATTTACACACACCTTTCTTTATATGTTTCTGGTGCTACCTCCCTAATGTGGGATATGATGATAAAGTAAGGAAATAAAGGAAATCATTTACATGAATAAATGAAAATTTAACCATATTCTCATCCTAGGTTTAATCAGATACTGATGATGGATGTTCAAATACATGAATCTGCAGAGGTTTGTGCTGATTGTGGTATGTGAAGGTGCTTCTTCATGAGCCACCTTAACATATATTAAAACAGGGTGAACAATAACCTTGAACTTAACTTTCATCCTTTCAAAAATGTATATATGTAAACATATCTGAAATAAATATCAAAAAGTGATGTCCTACCGATTTTCTTCCAAGTACGTGATAAGGCAAGTCGCTGCTACAAGTCGCTGTGTGGTGCCTCTGAAATTATGGTGATATCGGTAAAACTCCCCAACAGGTACTTTCTCTTGTAGTGCTTCAAAGAGGGCTGGTACCTTTGTAAGCTCAGTGTGGCACTCTAAACAAATTGTCTGGAGATTCTGCAAATCCAATAAAATGAGATAAAATAAAAAACAGCAGGAATATAACCATTATTTCAGCAGGAATGTACAGCAGATAACAACATACATTACAGTATTACACATTTGTTCTAGCTGAAGGTTCACCAACTACCTGGTACCACATCACAAGAGGGATTAAGAAAGAAGGGCAGTGAATGGGAAAATATAATTGAAATATGACTGATAAATGAGGCTTTGGGAAAGCGATGGGTGTCAAAAGGTATGGATGTTAGAAAGAATGACACTTGCATTCATCAGATTTCCATAAAGTTTCTATCTATCTATTATCATAAGCTTAATGCAGCCTCTCATTTCACTCAAATGTCCTTATACCCAATTTCTTGAAAATACAACAATTTCCCGACCAAAATATGCACTTATATTTCATTTTGAATTACCAAGTGAGACAAATGACTTCATTCACATGACCTCCACACACAAATTGTTAGTATTACATTCAACTTCAAGTCCTAAATTTCATAGTTTCGTATTACTCCTCAAGCAACACAACATGAACTCAAATGTGTTTATGAAGTGTGGTCACCACATCCAAAGAGGCACAAAGAACTAACAGAGACAGTCCATAGGATAGCAACAAAATTAGAACCATAATTAAGGCACCTGAATTATAGGAAAAGACAACAGTCTGCCCATCCTGAAAGAAAGAGTGAGTTTTTAAAACAGATTGATGATGTAAACAGTAACCAGTTCCTCAAAAGATGTACATATTAGACAACCAGAAGATAGAGCAAGAAATCAAGCAAATAAACAGTAACAGTGACCAGTTCCTCAAAAGATATAGGGATAAGACAGAGGACATAGCAAGAAATTAAGGATGAAACTTTTATAATATTCAAAGAGGAACTTTTATAGTATAACAGTGATAAATGTATGGATTAAAGTGACTGAAGACATGGTTAATGCAGACAGCATACCTAAAGTTAAGGAACTGTATGAAAGCAGAGCATGTTCAAAGGGCAGGGCCCTAAAAGTGTAAGACTCCTTTCCTGTACAATATAAATAGGTAATTACTACAATAATAAATGCAATTACAAAACCAAGCTCCTTTAGGACTACCATTTTAGACCAAAAAGCCTCTTGTATCAGTGCTGAAGGTTCACAATAAAGGTAATCCCAACTAAGGTAATACACATGTCCTCAAAAACATGTGTTAAGCAAACCAAGTTTTCCCTTAGGCTTTCATTACATAAACTGAGACGCAAATTTTTTTGACTCCTGCTAAACTACCACCTAGCTGCAATGTTATCTCACAAGTAGGAGTATTACAGTATTACCGAGAAATTTTGAAATATAACAAAAATGTCACATGACAGTATCAAAAAATGTCAAGATAAAAGTATTCTCATACCTGTATTCCCTGTGAATGATGCATCTTCTCGAGGATTGTACTGATTGCATAAGAAGTTTTCTCAAGATCCCTCACAGCTGCCTGTACATTTTCACGCACCTCTGTTTCTCTTTCCACACATGATCCATAAGTTGAAAAAGCTGCAGTGATATCCATGGCTGTGAAAACCATTATGTTACTTGTACAACCATTAAGTAATATCAAAAGAAAAAATTTTAAATGGTGGACAGACATAACTATTCATGTATAAACTCAGGCACCAGTATCAGTCGTAAGATCAGCAAAACCAAATAACATATGACTCTTATTAAACTGCTCTAATTCTATAACTTCAGGATCTTTTTTAAAAAGATCCAAGGGCTTCGACCCTAATTCTGAAGAGTTGTAGGTCCAAGTTTTGAAACTGGCAACATCAAAATCTAAGGCCTTGCTGTAATACTACCGCTAAGAAGTGCATTAATTTGGTTTCCCCAAATGTATATGTTGTTTCAGATCACTTGAGGATTTGCCCCAATGTTTTTCTATGCTTGATTTGGTTTAACCTAACAAATCTAACTAATCTAACTTAGAAGATAAAGCAGTGAGGGAGTAATCTTTTATATATGAAACTTTTCTAATCTCTTATCCTACTATGGCAAATGTTTTAGTGGGCAGGGATATAATGATCAGCAAAAATGTGGGACAGATTATGTAAAACAATTCTAGATGTCAAAAGAATGTATGAAAACCTCACCTAAGTTCACCTACCAACCTATATATACATTACTTTCAATGTTTGAAAAATATTGATGTTAAGGTGTCATTTGCATTCAGTTACCTTAACGTTTATTCATTGACTGTGTTCGATGTGTTCAATGTGTTTATCCTCTCCTAGTGTACACACCAAATCAAAGTAAATCTCATCCCCACGTCCTCTGTTGCCGCAAGGTCCAGTTAACACGAGTGTTTTTTAGCTTCTGCTGGATTGCTGCACTTTTACTTACCCTTGCTCATATCTTCCTTGGTAATCATGGCTGCCCCCCCATTGCCTTTCATTCATTGCTCATACGATTAAAATAATATTCCAGAACACACTCCCCACGTCAAAATCTCTATTGCTAAAAATAAAGTCGACTGATTATTGTTTCATCCAAATCTATATTATTTCTGGGAGGCTACTAAACTGGAACTTTTCCCTGATAAGCATATCTATATTTGTTATATGAAGATAACTTTTAATTTTAGTTTATACAAAAAAATAAATCACGTGTAAAATTCAGTTGCTTTGTATCTCCTACAAGGTATGGTCAGTCTGCCACATCAAGTATATAAATCTCTCATCATCTGCTTAATAAATCATTCATGTGGCCAAGACATATAAACATTTCCATGTCAAAATTCAACCTGTCCCTAATGGTAACCTTCCAACACATCTCCTCAGGTTCCAATTCCTAAACATTACTCACCCGTCGCAAAGTGACTTCTAGCGACGCAATACCTTTATGTAACCACAGGAATGATTTCTTGTATATTAATGGAGAACGTCTGAACTGTCTGTGATTGTGACGTTTCCCACGTCATACGGTATCTGGAAGAGTTTTCTTGTGTTTATTACCGGGCAAACATGTTCGTATTATGACGTCAGTCTGGCTCGTGAATCCACTAAATTCATCTGTAATCCACGAACGTTCTGGATTTTTGCACACTCGACATAAGATGAAAAACTGGCTCAATGACGCCTTTTAGAAAAATTTTCATATATA
>JAYMFT010178535.1:0-12097 GCA_038088735.1 Panulirus argus
ATTTTACGCATTGTTAACGAATAACTCTTGCATGTAGTATCTTACAAACTAATCTGTATACTCGTTCACCTAGTAACAGTATGGACAGTGATGCATGGCTTTATATATATATATATATATATATATATATATATATATATATATATATATGGTGAGCGGGACTGCAATCATATACACAGCTAAGCTTTAGTGATTACCTGGTATTACAATTGAAGTATTCGTTCATAACATGTTTCTAATGCAACTTGAAAATACGATGCGCTGAATGTTCGTTCATCCAGGAGTAAGTTTAATTCTAGTGTGAATTCGTTTCCACTGAAAAGGTAAATACTGCAAAAAAAGAAAAAGGTATACAAGTGTACTAGTCCAGCAGTATAATCATCAGTGTATAGTTATGGCTTCCAGCAGACGCCGGATGTAAATGAATGCGATTCACCTGCACATTACAGAGCTGAAAGTTAAAAGAATATGGGATGGATGATGGGTTCACCACGAACTGGGAACGGGAGGCAGCCTAGGATTGATGTGGGGGAGGGAAGATGGGCTCACGACCAGGAACGGGAGGCGAGGCAGCCTAGGAATCTTTTTTTTTTTTTTTTTTTTTTTTTCGCACCATTATCACCAACCGTTGCCTCACCATTTTTTCAAATTCTTTCTAATCGAGAGAAATGTAATATATCTGTAAATGTTAACGGAAATCTAAATCACTGAAATCTTGCCAGCGAGGTGAAGTTTTCTCATGATCACCAGGAGCGTGGATCAGGAAGCAGTTTCCTTTGTCGGTAGGGATAAACCTTGACGGTGCGCCAGCAGCCCGTCATGACCTCTTGACATCGCGTTTCCTCGAGTCATTATCGTTATTCTTCCTAACTCCCTCCCCTCTCCATTCCCCTTGGTCACTCCCGTTTAGACTACACTGCACATCACCTTCATTGTCTGATCTCATATAGTTATGGCATTAAATGGCGGAACTTCCACGCAACGCTGCAACTTTGAACCACGTCATTTCTCCTTGTCTGAAGTTGCGGGAACAGCGTACTGTTATAGCTGGCACACTCCCACACAATCACGGCTGCCTCACCCTAACTTCTCTTTACTGATATTCGGATGATTCATATTAAATCGGGTCAAGACGTCAGCCAGAAGTAGTGTCCTCCCACCAGGATGAGGTTGGCTCGAGTGATCATGGAGGGAGGTGGCTCGACAAAAGCGTCTTGAAAACGCATATCTTCGGAAAGTTATTCTTGGGATTGTAACATAGTAATACTTTCTCTGTCATGTTACAGAACCAATGACTCGTTTTAACATGACAAAAGCAAGAAGCTATTATTCTCTAAATACATGATTTACTGTTTCATGAACATCCTAAAAAGAATATCGTATATGGTTGTGAATATCTTTTGCAAGGCACACCAGCAGCAGGTAGCGTATCCTACCAAAGTTAAGCCGTAAATCTCTGGGGTACAGCCACCATGACCCTCGCTCCACGGGTCTCCCCGCGCATACCTGTGGGTCACGACTTAGTTCGTATCTCCATCCAGCAGCTCCCCTGCCCTCGGATTTGTCTTTATCAAAAAATAAAACTAATATTTATGGAATTTTCTCCAGTCTGATTAAACGTATGTGAATTCCTGACTGCATATGACACTAGGCCTACCCATTTTCCTCCGGCCGTCCGGTTACAGCCGGGTCGAGTTCGGTGAGGTTATGTATCTGCAACTAGGCCTCATCATCACACGAAGCCTAAGTTAATGACGCAATTATATCCACCGGAGATTATCGTATTCTCTATTGATCGTATATGCTCTGAACCACTGGAGCACTTCTAGGCTGATGGAAAATTGATCACTTGATCTCAGTAAGTACAAGGTCGTCAGTGTCGACGGCGTGTTGATACGCAAGGCATAATTCCCGAATGTTAATGGAAGCTGCTGAACGCGCAATAAGTAATCTCTTGACTTTGACTCACGTTGCTTATCAAGCGCTGATGCACAAATGAAGATGATTCGCTGAGAGTGCAGGTGGAGAAGGATCAGGAACCATAGAACCACATACCTTCACCGTTAAGGAACACGCGCCAGTCTTACAAGTAAATAACGGACGCATATGACCACCGTGCTCCCGCACCTCGACCAACCAGATCATGTTTCGTACACCCTTTTACTTGTGTTGTCTTTATCTTTGCGCGGAGCATTTGTGTTGTTGTACTGTATTTGTCAGAAACGTTTCATATTGTGCGAATGAATGCTGTAATTCTTTAAGTAAAGACAAACAAAAATCACCAATTCAATTGAGCTGAGGGAATGCAGTTATAAGTGGGAACGTCCGTACCCTTACAGTGCAGGTCGTTGTATGAGGTACTCTAAGGTCATTCGGTGACGTTACCTGTCGGTGGGTCTTGTCTGTCTTTAGTTCAACAATATCGAATTTCTCATATGTTCCACCATGCCGGCAGGCCAGCAGTGTTTTGTGTGTGATGGTAAGTTTTGGCCGTCAGTTTTTCATTAATTTTAGGCCGTTGGTATACAGGCATGGGCCTGAATCACCTTTAACACCTGATGTTAAAATTTTTTTTCGCTTGGTGGATGAACTTTGACATTCACGGCATCACTGACTCTAGTAATTGGTAGACCTGAAGCCCAAACATCCAGCCATATGCAGGATGTGCCAGAATAGACGGATCCTGGAAAAGCTGATGCGTGGTGTCGATAAAATCAATGCATTATTATACTGAACTCATTTTGCCGGATGTCAAAAGGCGAGCCGACGACGTCGGGTAGTAAAACTGCAGAAACAACCCAACACAATCCTTTTTCCTGTCATATAGACAAACCTTTTAATGAAGTGCAAAGCCTTTGTTACCACTAACGACAAGAAGTTGTTTTCAGAGTCTGGATGATGCAGAGGGCAAGGAACACGACGTCAGGCTGGTTTGTGGCTTCAGCATCCAAGGTCAGGTGGTGGGAGTTCCACAGGAACCCATCGCAACCGCAAACAGTATTGCTTTACAGGTGCCCGGGGTAAACCGCATGCTTCGCGCGACAAAGGACATTTGTCGTGGTATCGACAGTAACAGTCCTGTTATATGCTATGCAGGTACCAAAGACATACTTATGGAAAGTTTGGAGAAATATCGCCAACTTGTTCGTCATTGTAGGAGCAAAAAACTGCCTTGTAATTTTAATCTTGGTCAGGATTAGGTTTAGGATTGCCATTGATAATCTTTCAGTTACAATAATCGAAGAGATAACCTTTGTTTACAGGAAGGAGTAAATTTGTGGCAGCATTTAGACACGCAGCATGATGTGTTCATCAAAGACTGTCTACGGCTGAAAAGATTGGGTGCTTCACATTTTGCTAGGCTCCTCTGTGTGTCTACATGGGAATTTTGGTTAAAAAAAGAAAAAGAAATGGAGCCTGTATGGAGCAGGCCCGTTCTCCTTCATAAGCACCTCATGGAACACTCTTGTAATTTATTTGGGTATTTCATACGAACAAATGCATTTACAATACAAATTTACATAGAGAATTACCTTAGAAGAAAGTCATAATAATTATGGTGTCACTGAATCTTGGTTAGATTTCAAAAGTAGATATTTACTTTCCAAACATGAAATTCTAAGGCACACTGTTTACAGTGGCAGGAAAAACAAAGTAGAAAGTGGAATCATGGGTATCTTGTTCTTAAAGATAATCTTAATCCTTTACCGAATGTTTGTAGTGCTGTTAGTAACAAATCCATCTTTGTGGGAATTGAAGACAAGCGTCGTGAGAAAGTAAAAGTAGGTTTAACTTACAAGCCCCTCGCACAGACTCCAGAGGCAGACAAAGGTTTTTATGAGCAGTTTGTAGAAATTAAATGTACCAGAATTCCTTCCCAGTAGCTCCGATTGCGGGTTCTACCTACACGTGCTTGATTATGCCCTAAGACAAGCCATTGAGGAACCTACTTACAGCATGACCATATTGTATTAGACTTAGTTCTTACTACAGATGAGGATCTTGTCCATAATGTTGCTAGTTACAACACTTGAGTTTGCTATCAGCACGGCTTGGATGCTGGTTAACACAACCCAAATTTTGAATGCAAATTTTTATGAATCTCCATATTTCTCTTGTTGGGATGAGTTGGTACGACATCGTAAATTAAAACAGTTGACGTCACTTGGGAAACTTCTGTAAGTCTTTCAGAGTAGCAGAGGAAACATATGTATGTGTTACT
This sequence comes from Panulirus argus, assembly GCA_038088735.1. Classification (NCBI taxonomy): domain Eukaryota; kingdom Metazoa; phylum Arthropoda; class Malacostraca; order Decapoda; family Palinuridae; genus Panulirus; species Panulirus argus. The sequence goes on from JAYMFT010178535.1 coordinate 4,223, forward strand.
GCGTAACAGTTGGCCATTTTCAAGAGCTAACTTGAAATGGTGGATGACTGAGAGGAACTCCTTGTTATCTGCATGAATAGCACATAAGAAACAAAGTAAACAATAATAACTTTGATAGAGTGTCACATAGAGTTGCATATAAAAAAAAATGACAGAAGTAAACCAGTGCGTAGCGTATATTTTTGCAATAAGAGAAGGTGCTTTAAGGAATTCTATAGTTTTGTTACAAACAAGAGTCGCTACCTAGTCAGTTGGTCCATTAATGGTGACTTCATTCAACACACACTTTATATATATATATATATATATATATATACACATACATACATACATACATACATACACACACACACACACACACACACACACACACACACACACACACATACATATTCACCAATGAAGACAATTCGTGTTATAGGTTCAGTTCCTTCGCAAGGAAAGAACAGCCTGCTACACAATGACAGACATCCAACGGATATGCTGTTTTCATTAAATGGAATGGTAGTAAATAAAACGGTTGGCCTTGGTTAATTTTATTCGAGGACATTGAAAGAATTTAAGCCCTTGACTGTTCTTTTCAGTAAAACAGTTGATATATGGAAAGTGCCTGAAGATTGGAAGTTTGCTAGAAAAGACTGTAAGAGGCGATATATTGCTGGTACAGCATTCAAAATTATCAAAGGTTTTCATAATCTTGATCTAAGCAGCTATATAAAGCTATATTAGTATGATTCCACTTGTATATATGGACACTTAACTCTTTCAAAAACATGCTGCTTCGAACGAGGCAAAGAACTTTTTCTTCAACTGGATTAGTTACCATGTGATTTATATTATAGTTGAAAGTAACACCGTAGATACTCTTTAATAGTCTTCACGATCAGTATCATGTACGCCTCCTTGGTTATGTTAAAATGTTACATACAGATTTCGCCCAAAGTTATTTGTTTGCGTTTCTGCTCCATGCTTCTGATTTTCTTGACTATATCTTCGGTAGCACACACACACACCTTAGCCTGAGCCAGATCTCCATTTTATCGACAAACCTCTTAGGGTGGATGAACAGCTGGGTTGGTTGGAACGACTGCCGTAACCAGGATTCGAACTATGCGCTCGATCCTGGGCGGCCCGTGTATGCGTCACAGTGAGGAACGCTAACCGCCACACCACAGCTTTCCATGATGTAATGCATAATCAGTATGCTCTTTAGAGGGGATTTGCATAGGTATATATGAATTGTAATGCATCCTCTTTCATGGATGTATGCAGACCAGTAATTAGATGAGGCCATATTTGTCAATCTGTACACTTACGTGAAGGTCACTCAATGTATGTAAGGAAGGAAGTCTTGCGTTACAGCTTGTGCCTCTGTATATAAATAGAGCTGTTTAAAAGTACAGGAAATGGCATTCTCAATTCAATACGGAGCCATCACGGGCATCAGGGTTGGTATAGATGCACGGCAAGGTTTAGGGCTGGCTGACTCCGCAACTCATGCCACATACCGAGACATTCTCTCGTGTACGTGGCTGTAATGTTGTTTTTGGAGAGGGATAATTACTGAATAAAGTTCATAGAAGACTGTATCATAGAAGTTGTGACAGTAATGAATGAGTTAACAACTGACAGGCCCGTATAGACAATGAGTAGTAGTCAGGGACAGTCAGGTTCAGTCACACCATACATGGGTCCAAACTGTTGGAGTGAATGGGGCGAGGATCAAGGAAGCTGGGAATACCCTGGCGAGACAGCAACGGGAGTATCATGGCGGCCACATATCAATACAAAAACAGGTTCATCAGGCCAGCGGGAATACCCGTATCTTGCTGATACACATAACCGGTTTGTTATAGTCGAACTCCCTACAGTGAAAGATGTTTCACCGATCTTTATAAAGCTAAATGATGAAAATGGCAAAGGCGAAAATTACTATTTATCCGCAGAGCTAAATTCCCATCTTGCGCCGTATACAGCAATTAGATTAACTGCTGCCAGCGCCATAACAGCGACAGTTTTCCAGACGTTTACGCCTTTCCGAATGAGAAGTAAACAGTTGTTGGTCATGGTGTAGGATTGAAGTCCGCATCACATGGTCGAGGATCCCATCCTTTGTGTCCGGTGCCAACACAACTCATTCATACGCCTTACTTACTCTCTTCTTATCGTGCCTCTTTAGTGCTAAATTAATTGATCGAAAGATTTTATAATGAATTCTTAACCTCACGTATTGATTAATCATTAAATATAGTGACCACAGGACATAGAAGGAACACCGCATTGACAAACAACAAAATGTGAGCGAACGTTTTACAAACTTGAGTGATGACATCATGGTTGCGTGGGTGTCGTAGTGCCTAGTCAACATGCAGCTTCAAGGTGACTCGATGTTTCCTCTGATTGTTCCACTTTTATATCCTGTCACCTCCACAAGTGTAAGTGTGACATTCTCTCGTCAACCCTGGTGTGTTCCTGTGGTCACATTTGTCTTGGCGCGATAACTGGGGTATAAATACATGCGAGAAACGTAATACCTACGGCAACACGAACCTATGTGGGAGTGATGAATGTGTTAGGTTTTGTTGCACGTCATTGCATATGTATTCGTAAATGTGAGATGAAAATATGCGTTATACAATAGGATTGCTGATTTGTGCGAAGGTCCAATTTATAGCATGTGCGTTGAAGGATGATAGGAGGCCATACACATTTTTGTAAATAATTTTTTCATGGCGGGAAATTAGGTGACACAGGTGCTTAAAGTCATTTGCTCTTTATATAGATCGGTTGTTCATTAACAGAATTACTTACTTTTATGATAGAGAAGCTTACTTTTCCAGAGGGGCAGACATCTATTGCTCGTAACATACAAATTCCCCGCCAACAAGTAATATGGATAGAACAACTGGCCATCTCTCAGGTTACAATGCTATATATACAGTCACTTGGGGATTTGATAATGTGAATCTTACCCACCAGTTTCTTCATTAGTCTCTATACCTATCATCCTTTATGTTTTCTCTGTTTTTCCTCACATCTCTCTCCTCCCCAGCTTCTTCCTCTGTTCATTTTCCGTCTACTAGTAGCCTGTTCAGAAGATGTATGTAGCGGTCAGTTACGCAAAGTAACTCATGAGTTGCATATCATCTCTTGACGTAAGTCTTGCCTTCCGCCTCACGAACCTGCTACACCCGTGGAAGGTGCATCCTTGGTTTTGACTGACTCATTTCCCTTCCCAGTGTATCCATGGGTCAGGTAAGCCATGTGTCATTCTTTCTTCCCCCCATGCCGAAGAGATTCACGGGTGCAGCAGTAAGAAGTGAAGTCAGGTAACGCTGTGTGTTGTACCTACACTTAATACACATTTAAATGTTTAGCCGGTGACTTTTAATGTAGTTATAATTTACCATGTTTTTTTAAGAAATGTGTGTGTATGTGCGTCTCACACGAACCATGAAGGGAACGTCTCTCCTGCAGGGTAGCAACGATGACGAGAGCGCTGCGATCAGGTTCCTGGCGCAGTACGACCGAGATGCCTCCCTTATGTGCAACCGCTTCATGAAGGCCAGCTGGGAGTTCAACACCAACGTCACCGAGTTCAACAGGCTCAAGATGGTCAGTGCCTCGAACTCTTGGTCTTGCTGTTTTATACTGATCCGTATATTTTTTCTGCTTTGCCTCTGCCTCTCTCTCTCTCTCTCTCTCTCTCTCTCTCTCTCTCTCTCTCTCTTTTTAAGGTTCTTCTTTGTATTATTTTCCCCTTTATTGTCATGCTTTTTTTTTCAGTAATAGGCGGGAATGTGTTTACTCTGATGATTCTTGTTTCATGACAGGGTCGTGACTGCAAGGGATGGTTGATATTTGTACCAACAGTTATGAGATGTCATTGGTTTGCCTCATTTTGAAAAGATGTGAGAGTTGGTCATTACCAGGTAAGCTAGTCAGCTGTGCCAGTGACATCTAGTTGTACGTCATAGCACAGTATCAATTGTTAGTGCTTCAAGATGGGCAGAGAGTGAGAAAGGATTTAAGACCCTCATCAGTACTACGGATTTGAGACCTTAATCAACAGTATGGACTTGAGACTTTATCAGCACTCCGGACCTGAGATCTAGCAAGACTTTCTGACCCAAGGCTGATGAACGCTACGGGCCTGAGCCCGTTACTTCCCATACACCTCAAAGCTTCTGGAACTTTCTGCCTTCTCATGTTTTTTCCCCAGTCACGATGACCTGGCACATTTTAAAAGACAGGTTTTTCACTTTCCCAAAAATTCGTAAATACTTTCCCTTCTCTCTCTCTCTCTCTCTCTCTCTCTTTCTCTCTCTCTCTCTTTTTTTTTTTTTTTTTTTTTTTTTTTTTTTCCAGTTACGTTCTGGCCTTGACGTGAACTTGTCCGTGACTGAAGCCTCTTAAGGGAAAAGATAAACACTGCGGACCTGAGACCCTAAACAACACTAGAGCCTTTATTCATACAGCATTGTTGCATTAAACGGCTGTCTTTCTGAACAACTGCGAGGCATATCAATATCTAGTTGTTTCTCAGCATGGTTTCGGAGTGCAGAAGTTCTAAATATCCTCGGATAAGTCGAGCTTGTACAAAGGCGAAACGCTACTGCCTGTTCATGAATTTACAGCATCCTGTCTCCGCAAGATTGTTCAAAACAAGGTACACTCTTCAGGAGTTGATTCAGGTTGCCTGTTCAAGCCTCCATGCGCTTGTAGGGAGGGATTACACAGGCTACTCACACTGTCAACGCTTTGGCCACTGCATTCTTGTTATGTTCAGCCCAACGCCTTGAAGAAATGCCAGAAATGCGTTTGTCATTAATCTTCTTCACTCTTGTGTGCTGTTGACTCGCAGAACTCTCCACAGCTTGATTTCCTTCGAGATTTCGCAGAATGTAATAAACTGATCAAAGTGAACCTTATCTTCACATGAATTTACATATATTGAATAGTATTTTACCGTTTTCATTCGAGAAATCGGAACATCTCAAATAATTTTACCGGTGATCTGGCTCGCCTCCTATCACAAACTTTCTGTCAAATACATATGTTCCTTGCCCTTGGTGGCTTATACCCCGAATGTGCTGTGTCAAGAATGCATCGCACTCTGCAGTCAGTTCCTGCACAGCGAGGCATTTAACTTCTTACCGTTGTATGCAGGACCTGTCGTTAATCGCCCTTCCACGTTTTACAAGTAGTATCGTCACACTAACCAAACGCTTCACGGCATTTTGCCAGTAGTCTGTCAGCTCATCCGTTTGATTGTGAATATCGTGGTGAGTGCGGCCTTCTGTTTTTTGTGCTGTTCGCTCTGTCTACACGAATGTAACTGGAAGATTGCTCGTGCGCTGAAACTCTCTCTCATCGGCATACACATCCACACCGAAGCCAACATTCTCAGTTGCATTAGTTGCGGTACTGCATTGTTGGTATTTGAAAGCAGTAGTAGCCCCGGCTAGTGATTGTCGAGTAACACAAACACTTACTTTCAATCTCTTCACCAGAGGGCACGTTTACGAAATGTACATGTTCAGAGTAGTTCAACCACGTCCATCCTCGATTGATGTGACACATCTCTTTGTCATAGCTTTATGCAAGACGCACATCTTTTCATGGCCCTCCCTCTGCATTTCCACAATATGCAAGTTGGGCCACGTACAAATATCCGACATGAAACACGGCTGCTCTGCTTCGATGGTCATTTCATTTGGTACGCCTTCGCGTAACACATGCTTCAGAGGGAGGCCCATCAACGGATCCAGGTGTTTCACCTTCAGGAGGAGGCCCATCGGTAGCTCTTCCTTGCCTAACAACAATGGCAAGGGGAGGCCCGTCAACAGATGCATGTTCATCTCCTTCGGGAAGAACAGATATCTACCTTACCTAGCAGCAGCGTCATGGGTAGGCCCATCAACAGCCGACAGAAATTTGAAAACTTTTGCGAAGGAGAAAGTTCAAGAGACGGGTCCCAACGAGGGTAGAGCTTCCTCCCCATGCAGTATACATAGGAAATTACAACAGAGCAACCTAGATCCGAAACAGTCCGAAAAACTGCATTGACATAATGTAGTCAACTTTGTATTCATACTAAACAGGTTTATTTATGATAAAGTCAGTTTGCTATCAGTTGAGTACATCGTCTACAAGTAGGTTAGGAGTATTGAATCTGGTTACGCAACAGTGAAAAATCATGTTCTGCAGTTGATGGCGTTGCTCAGTTAACTGACACGCTTGACCGAAGAGCTTGCTTGATGACTTGGCAATTATTCTGAAGCAGAATTTGGTTAATGAAGGTTTTCCGTAGAAGCTCTTGTGGACCAGTCTCCAGACCACTTATGTATCCGGCCCACCAGACTCGTGAACTGTACTTTCCACCAGCCCTGGACGGGTGATGTAACCGAGATGTTATCTCGCCGTCCACAACTATTGTCTCCGGCGGAGACTTTACTTATTCTTGGAGGACAAAATAAGGTCGGGTGATGCAATTATTGTTGTTCTCCACTTTCACCGTTGCGAAGGTGGGTTGAGGTGGGAAGTCGTCGCTGCTACCAGCTTAGGGAACTGTTGGGTGATACCGCTGACACCAACAAGAGGGATCTGTTTAGTAAGATCCATGCTATCACCAAACTGAGGAGCTAAGAGGGAGGGTCCCACTTGCACTAAGTATGGGAGGCGTGGAGGAAGCACCACTGGCACCAGACCTAAGGGATGTGAGGGAGGCACCACTGACCCGGGAGTTGTAGGTTGGGGTCAGATGGGACATTTCATAGCGACTGTCGTAAGTCCCTTTGGCCGATATCATCCAGTTGGAAAACCTGAATGTTCCGCAGATGAGTAATGTTCTTAGAATTTCTTTCTAGCTTTCATAAATTCTTCTCTTTAAAGTACGCATGTTCAGTCCATGGAAGTCTCAGTCTGTATAGTACTTGTTATGTATTGGGGATGGACCTTGGGCAGCCCTAGATGTCAGGAAACAGAGGTTTGCTGTGCCCTCTTACTACAGGAAGTCAAATATCTATTCTTCAAACGAATGAATTACCCTAAAACGTAAAGTTTCAGTTATTTGTCTCTAATATACATACCGTGAACCATACCCACCGTCCAGAGCATTGTACCATACCCTCCATCCAGAACAGTGTACCATACCCTACGTCCAGAGCAGTGTACCATACCTCCATCCAGGGCAGTGTACCATGTCCTTCATCTAGAGCAGTGTACCGTACCCTCCATCCGGAGCAGTGTACCACACCCACCGTCTAGAGCAATTTACCATACCTTCCTTCTAGGACAGAGTTTGACCAAGCCATCTTGCTCTCCATCCCTCGCCCACCATCGACGCCTTTGGCCATTCCTGACCTACCACCGACGCCCGTGACCATGCCTCACCCACAACCGACGCCCAGGGCTGTCCTTCGCCCACCATCGACGCCTTCAGTGTTTGCTGAAGACCCAGAATGTTGGCTTGGGTGTTGCAAAGTGAAGGAGTAGCTACTTGCTTGCACTAAATGATGAAGTGTTTGTGGCTTAAATTACAGTCACTTGAATGAGGTCTACATTTGTTTAAGAGGAAGAGGAGTACCAGACAGCAAAGAAACTGTCTACAATAAGAATTCATGGTGAGGGATGAGTGATAGGAGAAACCAGCATTCTTTTGAGTGTCAGAAGGGAGGAAATACATGAAGCAGTGATGAATATTGGTGTCACTTTAGGCAAAACACTGTCCATGCGAGACAATACGATCTTAGGCTTCTGCTGTCCTGCGGGCAGCCAAGGACACTCAATCCTTTAAAGACATCTCATTCTCTCTCTCTCTCTCTCTCTCTCTCTCTCTCTATCTATCTATCTATCTATCTATCTATCTATCTA
>JAYMFT010178546.1:0-12096 GCA_038088735.1 Panulirus argus
CTGTCTGTCTGTCTCTCTCTCTCTCTCTCTCTCTCTCTCTCTCTCTCTCTCTCTCTCTCTCTCTCTCTCTCTCTCCCCCCCACACATACACAAACACACACACGGCGAAAGACGGCATAGTTATGATCTGGCAGGGAAATAAAAAAATTTACGCGAATCTGTGTGAGTGCGTGAAAGGGACTTGGGAGGGCCGCCTCCGGAGAATTGTTAAGGAGGTAAATTATGTGCTGGTTGGTATTGCAATTGTGTTTTAAGTACAGGGCTATGGAAATGCTCAATAGACTATTTACAAGTTATAATAGACCTGGATTAGATTACGCGTCTGGGGTTCGTTCGGTCTACCGCAAATTTAAGACGTGATAGAGAAGGTCTAGAGGAAGGGGCGGCAACGGAGATAGGACTTGAGGCGAGAGGTAGCCGAGGTGCAGAAAGAGATTATTAGGGGCCTTAAGGTTGTCCACCACAGAAGAGAGAAGAGTGAGGGGAGACTTAAGCACACACACACACACACACACACACACACACACACACCACACACACACACACACACACACACACACACACACACGTACGTATACAAACATACAGAAAATCTGACATACACACAGACATAGGCACACCCTGTGCATTATACTCGACTCCCTTGTTCCGTGTTTCCCACCTGATGTGGAAATGTGAAATTCCTGTACATCTTTGATTTACAGCTTTGAGTAACTGAGAAATATAGAAATATTATGTAAAGCTGCAGATGTGTCGCGCGAGGGCATTGTTGCCTCCCCACTGAGGCTGCACTGAACCCAGAGTCCGGCTGGAGGTTCGAGATGCGAGTGTGTGTAAAGTGTGTGTGTGTGTGTGTGTGTGTGTGTGTGTGTGAGGTGATGTTTGTGTGAGGGTAGGGGGGGGAGTAAGAGTGTCTGTGAATTGTGAGTTAAGGATTTTAAAGTGTCAGTTGAGGGGCGCCCCAGACTGGGTCTGAGTGAGGAGATGAGTGTGAGATGAGAGTGTTAATGTGAACTGAGTATGTCAGAGTTGGGAATGAAAACGTGGGTGTGAGGTGGCGGTGTGAGTGTGTTTTTGGAATATGAGTGTGTGAGTAGAGGGTTTTGTCTGTGAGGTGAGGGTGTTCTTCAGAATGGAAGTGAGAGCTCAGGGTATCAGTGTTGAGGATGTGCATCGGGAATTGAAATAAGATTTGTATAAAATTATCAGAATCATTTTGGTATTTAGCCAATCAGATCTCATCATTAGTGTAGGGGTGGATGTAATTATTGTTCAAGCGTTCTATGGCACTGGATGTTTAGGATTAGCGTACATGTGGATGCTATGAATGGGAAGCCGGAGGCAAGATATTGGGCGGAACCTTGAAGGAAATTCTAATTTATAGCAACCAAACCCCTTCTGTGGGCTGTCTGTACACTTCTGAGCATTACATCCATGTTCTTATCCACTACAATGCGGGTAGAAATACTTTATGCACCACAGTATGGATACAGATACCTCATCCATCAGTGTGGATACAGATATCTCATCCATCACAGTGTGGGTATATGCAACTCATCCACAACAATGTGGGTACAAATACCTCATCCACCACAGTGTGGGTATAGACGCCTCATCCACTACAGTAGGGGTACAGACACCTCATCCACCACAGTGTGGATACAGACAACTCATCCACTACAGTGTGGATACAGACTCCTCATCCACTACAGTGTGGGTACAGACACCCCACCATAACACAGACGAATGACGTAATAACGCTGCCATCACTGAACGTCGTACATCAGTATCTCTTGGCCCACTAACAACTCAACCCGGAGATATATTTTTTAAAGTTGCCCGACGATGTACGGGTTCTGACTTCGGCTGAAGGGGGAATGGCATGCAGGGGGGCCCCCAGTGGACGTAATCCCTTCCCAACGGGGGAGAGGAGGGAAGCCCCTACCCCAGGGGAAAGGCAAGGTCTACCCCCTGGGATTAACTCGGTAGTTTACACAGTGAAACGCTCGTGTATTACAAGGAATTAAAGCAGTAATACAGTAAAATACTTGCGCCAGCTTGCTGTACTAACTGCGCCGGTCTAAGTTATAACTCAGGCCCTCCCGACAGATATACGACAGTGTGTTAGAGTCGGTGTTGAGGTCTGTTAAATCGTAGTAACTTATCCTCATGCCATGAATTGTTCACCGGGGGCTTAGTCTGGTACATGACACAACAAACATCTAACATTTTGACACTATTCTTTTTGTTACGAGAAGAGATTCTTGTCTTATATGAATAGATTGATAAGAGAGATCTCTTGTGATGGTGGCCCGTAGCTGAGGTGCATCGAATGTGACATTAGATAAGGCCTCTCTTTGATTTTCAGTACAAATGTAGTCGATAATGTCAAATCAACAAAGTCTTTTTTACTTCAGTAATGAGATTTTTTGAACTGACCGTAAACATTATCAGAAAGAGAGAGTAAAATATTACGTTCATTGCTAACCTTACCACTTTATCCATAAGACAGTATTGAAATCTTCCATTTGTGAAGGTCAGTTAAAAACAACCATATTTTGTTTCCCGTCACGTGCATCTGTCACAACTGCGGAAGAGGGTACTTCATTTGGCTATGAATCTATCAGAAGCAGTATTGACTGACTAAGGTGTAAGTGTGAGGGATCAGGGAAAGCCTTACAACATGTACGTTTTTCCTGAGGGATGTGTATATAATTTGGGAATACTTGGTAAGAGTTTATAGATTTGTAGATCGTAGGTGAGGTGTTCGACACCTTTTATCTTGGATGGAGGACTTGTGTTCCTCGCCATCCTCTGACTGAATAGTGTCGACAGTGTTTAGTAGATGTGAGTAAAGAGACTACTTGGAAGGCCGGAACGAGATGGCTAAAAGTAGTGAAGATGCATAGCAGGTACGAGGGAGTTCAGCTGACTGAGTTTGAAAACAGCGAAGTTGAGGAGGTTGGGGACTTCGACTAACCAGTCGCAGGTGCTACTGGCGCCGGATGAGGAGCGCAGCTCATGCTGGTGCCGAAGGCAGGCGACCTCGTCAGCCAGCACCTGGATGTGGCCCTCGGTGCGATGAACTTTAACACGACGTGTTTGGCGCCGCTGGTATGTGTGTTGATGGATTGTGGTGCGTGTCGTCAGGAAATTGGTGTTCCTTCCCTCATCCTCCGAGGTTTGAGACCTGTCTAGTGAACGCTGAAGTGAGGAGATGGCTGAGCTTCGTCTGTGTTAAGTCGTATGGACGTCACTGAAGTTTTGTCGCGTGAAACCAGAGATTAGTCCGTGGGTGGGAAGTGTGACATGAGACCCGTTGACTGCCTGACGGGTGAGCGATGCCACCTGCGGCATCACAGACGCCATGCTCTCTCCCCTAGAGTTGATCTTGCTTCCTGCCGGAGTAGGACGAGAAGCAGCAGAGTCGCAGGGGAGCCACCGCAACACCCGTGGCTGCAATACGTTCATCTCAGCAGCAGGGTTGGTCTTGAGAAGTAGGAGGCGTGTCGGCCTGGAGGACCTGCCACGCCTGGAGCCACACGGGCGGGAACCGCCGCCTCCTCTCGCCATCTGCTACCCCACCACGAATGAGAAATTTGCCCGCCTTTAAAGGAAGCGTTTACTACGCAGCAGCAGATGACGAAGTCGAGAATGATAATAATCTGATAATCTCGAGAAAATTGAATACGTAGAGGCGCTAGCAGACGGTGTAATACATATATGAAGGTATGAACCAGAAGCACTATTCCTTGGGCAGTACCCTGGATTTCCAGGGACTGCGGAACCTGACAGCTGTGAGTGTATCACACACACGCAAACAATCGGACATTGATCACAGCTAACAATCCTCGTACCATCACCAGACCGTCACTGTGACGAAAGCATCACAGCGTGTTAATCCTGACACCCCAGAACTAACTTGGCTTGGCGTCGGCAAAGCCTTGGGAAATTCAGAGTACTTTAAGCCAAAGCAATACGACCAAATTGAGCTAAAATGCTACACAATCTATTTCGTGTTAGAGCTTGAGGTTAGATTAGTGAGTGTAGGGTCCGTGTCGGCAGTGGTGCCGCAGCGTGATCGATGATGGCCGGGGCAAGACCCCACACACGGGCCTTGATACTCCCCAGCACAGTCACTGGCTGGTGTGTATATATATATTTACCTCCCGGAAACAAAACACCACGCGTTTGCAACGGAATATCAACAAACCCCTTGAGAACATCTGCAACAGAGAGGAGAGGGTGTGAGGAGACACAAACACGGGTGATGGGTTAGCTAAGGACTTAAGAACAGAAAAGCCAATGTATGGAGCCGCCTGGCATTGGTTGCTGACATCTGGAGCTGAGACGTCAGAGCCGTACGTATAAAGGAGGGTCTGTCGTGAGACAAGGGCCCGCACTAGGCCTGGGCCCAGCGAATCTTCTTTAGCAACAACAAAAACATGACAAGTTGCGTGACGTTATCGTTGAAGGTGTGTGAAAACTCGCATGACAGCGTCACATTTTCACGGTCCTCAGCTCCACATTTTTAATTTTCCCTGGAGCGTTTGATTTGGAAGATAATAGCGAAGGACAACGGACTTGATATTTGTTTTAAAATCATGGCGGTGTCTTGTTTATTGCGCTGTTCTCGAGGTTATAATAATGACCCAACCATTAACGTATCTTGATAGCAAGGTAAAAATTTCTTGGATATCTGTTGGTAAACATTTATTGCGTATTCGGAGGATACTCTTCTCGAGGCGGAGTAGACACGGTGACCCCCCTCGAACGATCGCTCTCTGCACGACAACTCCACACCCTCTAGTAGGAAGAAGGGTCAGCAGGCTTGGTCCCCTGAGTTACTGGCGATATATATCCTGGTCCGGGCATAATTATAAGCTCGGAATGTCAGAGGTCATTAGGGATTCGGCTTCATCCCCTTGGGAACGACACAACGACCTTTGAGTATGAAGGCACGAACCTTAGACCTGACCCTTCATGGTAAAGTCAAAGCTAGGCTATTATATCTAAGGGTCTTCGTTCTGTCGTGGCCAAGGTTGGCTACTATTGCTTAGTGGTTCTTGCCACAGCTGCTGACACTGATCCAGACACACAAGGTGATCCAGCTGTGGTCTTCACGTACGTCACAAGGGAACAGAGGCACTGTGGGTCAACACCCGTTCAGCCGCACTCAGGTTTCCCTGACCAAGAGTTCATCAGTTTTCAAAACGGTATCACACGAAGGATATTACAAAACGAACTTTTGATAAGAAATATCTCAGTCCAAATTCCTTTTCCACCAAATCTTTGCCTCATATCTGGTTCTCTCACTGTCGCTCCCATTTCTTCGCATTTTCAACTCACACAGTTCATCTCATTGCAAAATATTTCCTTATTTTGGCTGAAGTTCATCAATACTTGTTTATCCCATGTCTCATTTACCCTCTTTTTAAGCTCACATAGCTATACTCTCTGCTACTTTCTCTTGTAAACCTCTCAGTCACTCACACTCCTTCCCTGCAACAAGTAACGTCCATATATATATATATATATCGTGGCCAGACCACGTAAGAAAAAAGAAAGGACAACATAGTATAAAAGATAGAGGTATAATCTAAATTTTTTCGAGGAAGTGAAAATCCCACCTCTCTAAATGTGGCAGGTTGTATTGGTCAGGACAGATATGAGGAGGTAAATGCCTCCCTGAAATTAACGGTAGAGATCACACCCCTCGAGCACTCAGCAGCCACACTTTAATTATGCAACGTTGTGGTTTGCCGAGTAGCCTACTTGCGTGGCTCAACTAATGACTGCGTCACGCAAGCAATCAGGCCGCGCGGGAAAAAACTCAAGTGTATGGAAGAGAGAAAGGAGAACCATCGGTAAGACGGAGGGAAAGCGCATCGAGTTTTAGAAGTCAGCTTGGCACAGTAGAGAAGGTCTGTATTACATTCCACTCTATTGACAATGTACTTGGAGCTAGAACCTCCCTATATGTGGGACTAGCATTCCATACAAAACCAAATCAGTCACTAGCATAGCTCGGAAGATCAGCAGAAAAGAGAAGGATTATCCGAGTTAAGGCGAGACCGTTAGTGGCTATTTGTGTAATGGAGTTTTCCAAAACGAGTTAGACGTTCAAGTCATACCGTTCGTGTTTTTCCCATCGGGTGCTGGAGCCATAGTAACCATGGAAGCGGGTGCGAAAGTTGTGCGGAGGTTTAGAAAGATAAGGAAACTAGTTTTGATAGCGCTAAAGATATTACTGCGTTGTTCATATCAGCCCGACTGTGGAATTCCTTATCCAAACAAGATCTGATTATGTATGTGTAATAGAAAATGTAGGTCGAGCAGAGGAAAAAAAGTCAATTAGATATGAATCAAGTGAAAAGTAAAATTGCAGAGGTGAATTACCAGCATGTCCATGAACTGTAGTATATGTTGATGGGAAAATGTCACTGATGAAAAAGAAGGAAGAAGATGGGAGACAAGTTAAAGCCATGGAGAACACCGCTGTTGGGAGGGCAGGAAGAACTGGCAATTTCATCATCAGTGATGGAAGCTGACAGACGAAAGGAGAACTGAATGAGAGAAGGGAACTTGGAGTTCAGATCCCGGTGACAGATACTATCTAAAGCTTTAGACATATAAAGGGCTGTGACACAGGCTTCTCCAAAATACCCGAGTGTTGTTGATCAGAGGAAGGAGTGTGTGTGTGATGCATGATGCTTGTGGAAATGAGAGTTGAGAGATTTCAAGGTTGGAAATGACGGAAAATAAAGCAACACCACAGCAGTAGGAAGGACTAGAACGGTTGATATATTACTGAAATATGATAAAGTGAATCTAAGGATAAAGAAAGATAAGTGAAGAGAGATAAGTAAAGGGACTTCTTGTTCTCGGACATATGAAACTGTCCCCCACAGATTGTTTACTAGAAAAAAAATTGAATTTCCAGGCAAGCATAAGAGGATATTCCTCAGTGGACGGCAAATTATGTACGCAGGAGGGACTGAGACTAGTGAAATAAGACCAGATTACGACTGTCATTTCGCACGCAACATGTCACAGGAACCTGCATGCGAGGGAATCACGAGGTGCAGGTAGTATTCAACCTCTCACCAAGAACATACCACTCAAAAGATACGTAGATCGTAAGGTAGGAAAGCTGTATACTGGTCTCTGTCATAATTGCCTTCGGTACGTGGAAAAGGATTTGTTTTGAAGGATATTTGCACCACGAATCAAACCCAAATTAAAGTGTGCATCACTAGACTGTTGAACCGGACTGTGATACCTGTATATAACTGTTCAGAGAAGGGGATGATGTAGATTTCCAAGTTCCTCTCACACATATAGAATTCTAAAACATATTTCTTGCCAGATGATTAATTCAAATTTACATTTACTTAGGCTGAGCTTCATCAACCATGCATCAGACTTTCTCTGCAGTCTGTTTAGGTCCCCTTGTAAGCTGTTGCAATCCTCTTCGCTTTCCACTTCCCTCATGACTTTACATCATCTGCAAATATACTCAGATAAGAATCTATATCTTCTGGCAAGTCCTTCGCATTCATCAAGAAGAGTGATTGTCCCAGAACAGAACCCTGCGGAACTCCGCTGGTGACCTCAACCCATTTCGGGAAGCCTCCAGTGATATGGGTCCTTTGTTCTCTTCCACTAAGATAATCTATCAATGTTTTCTGGCAGTCCAGATATAAGTAATCCAAGCAACCTTCTCTTTTGTACGTTAATGAATTACTCTCTCTCGTAGATATCAAAGTGGTCCGTTACGCATTACCTACTTCTTACGAAACCGACATGTTTCATGGGTAATTTTTTCTCTGCAGGAAGCTGTCCATTTGCTTTCTGCATTCATTTATTTGTACTGTACGGGAAGGATTTTAGCACGACCAATCTATATGATGCTCTCCGTCTATTTCATGTTCCGTGTCCATGTTGTGATTGCGTTACTTACAATCGTACTTTTCTGTATGACGGTCTCTGTCTATGTAATGGCTCTTGTCTGTATGATCGTTTCTGTGATTGTAGAGGTCACCGTCTGGATGGTAGCTCCTGATCGTGTAATGGATCCTTCCCTGTCTGTTTGATGGTCTTTTTATGTGTGTATGATGACCTTTGTCTATGTATTGATCCATTTTTTCCTGGTGGTTGCTCCGCCTCTGATATCCCTTATCTGTGTGATAAAGTCTTTGCATGATACTTCCTATCGAGATAATGGTCCCTGAATATATGACGCTCCTGTCTGTAAAATGGTCTCTTTCAATACAATGGCGCCTGTTGTACGATGGCCCGTGTCTGTCTAGTGGTCCCTGTCTGTACAGTGGTCGCAGTCTGCACACTGATGATTGTCTGTGTAGTAAACCATGTTCTGTTTTTTTCACAGTAACAGAAATCAGATGGGCAAAATACTCCCCAAAGTCATTCGTAAGTGAAAGGAAAAATATATAAGAAAAAAAGGAAGAAATGAATCAGAGTTCTGTAGATGTTTAGACCTGAGTCTTAAAGGTAGCAAGGTATAGGAAGAGTGAAAGACGAGAGAAGGAAGAGAATTACACAGCTTAACTGCGGGAGGAAAGAAGGTTGGTACAATAACAGTCCATCCTCGAGAGTCCAATCTCCACACAGGAACTGTGGCAAGAAGTAGCCAGACGGGTGTCTCAGGTCTAAGCCTTGGCGGCAAGGATACATGCAGACTGCAAACAACTCACGAGAATAGTGACCAAAACGAAACAAAAACTACTGACAAAACAGAGAGGGCAGCAACATCACGGCGTACAGAAAGGGATGGTAAAACAGAGGTGGACGAAGAATCACCCCAGATAAGAGAGCAGTTCTCTTTACTAGAGCAAATAAAACTGTGGGTATGGAACAGCTGGTCACAAGAAAAATGATCATGGCATCTATATGGCCTAACGTGTTTATCTTTTTACAGGGTTGAATTTGACACAGAAAAAGATATAGGGAGAAACAACGTTTTAGCACGAAAGAATTTAACCAGGTCTCTGCTTTCCCTTGTGAGATGTTGCAGAGGTCCAAACTCAGATGAAATATGTTGACTTCGAGAGAGATAATGAGTATAAGAAGGAGGTGGGGATGGAGAATGAGTTAAGATGCGTAAAGTAGAGTCATTAGCAGAAGAGTGAATAGTGTTAGAAGGTGAAGAGAGATCATTTCTGGGGAGACGGAAGACAGCAAGGCGCTAGTACCGAAGCCTGTGGGACGCCGCTCTTGTTGGGCCAAGAGGGGAATGTCGCTACATCAACGACCAGTTCAGTGGAAGGCTGGAGTGGAATATATGCTTTAGGGAACAAAGAGAAGCCAAAAGGAAGGAAGTTTATAAAGCAAAGACTTATGCCACACCACGTCAAATGCTTTGATGTCGAGGGCCATGACGAAAGTTTCATCACTATCCCTGAGAGAGGCGGACCAGGAACGAATCATGCAGGAGAGAGGGTCACCAGTAGGTCACTGCAATATCCGTACTGGTGATCAGCAAGAGGAGAATGGGTCTGAGAAAGTGAGCGTTGAGGAGAGTTTCAAAGACTTTGGAGACAGCAGAAGCGAGGGCACTGTGGCAATGATTTGGAAAGGGTAGAGAGTGATCTTCGTGCTTAGAGATGGGCTGCACCAAGGCAGACTTCCAAGAAAGTATAAATCTGGGTTTTTAGACAGACGAAATAGGCGACCAACGATTGGAGACACATTCCTTTTAGATTCGAAGATGTATGCCGTCTGGGCCATACGCCCTGTTCACTTGGAGCTGGGAAAGATGGTAAAGATTAAAGATAAAGACCAGATTGTGGAGAAGACATTTGGACAGTTGGATTTCAGAGAGATCACGAGCATTGGACAGATTGTGTTCTACAGATGGTATGTTAGATATGAGACAGTAAATGTTGCAGAAATGAATGGAGAAAGGCCCAGGTCTTGAAACTGTGCCCGAAGAAGTGGGTTCGGTCCAGTTGCTTGAGGTCGGCTAAGGAGACGCTGGGAGCACTCCAGCCTTCCTCGGCCGGAGGCGTTCATTCTGATTGGACATGGGAGGCTCCTGATAAAGGCGTACTGCCAAAGAGGGGGAAAGAACCAGAGTACTTATAGGCAAGGGCTAAAGCACATAGCGCTTACCGCAGGAAAATATAGAGTTACGAAAAACGAGTCGTGTCAGTTACGTTTTGTCAAGCATTGCGTGTCAGTTGGAGAACTGTATATTTGTGGACTGAATGATGGCAGCCTATATGTGGGAGAGGCAGAATGTAAAGACAGCAACTTAGACCAAAGGGCTGGAGCTTAACAGCTACTGAATTGCTGGTTCATTGCGCAACTGCCATTAACCCAGGCAGTTAGTATGTGTAATACCTCCCTGGTGTATGGCTGCCTGCCTCCTACTACCTAAAACTAGAGAGTAGAAAATGTGATGATCTCTGTATGTTGGTCCAGTCTGCACGATGGTTTCTGTCTCTAAGGTGGTTCCTGTCAATATGATGGTCCCTGTCTGTGTGGTGGTCTGTGACTATACGATGACACTTGTCTGTGCAATAGTCTTTGTTTTTATACAAGAGAAGGTAAAGAACAGTAGACCAGTACCCTAATTATGAAACCTAGAAATCCGATCGCCTTTATCAACTCTTTACTTAGTTTTGGGTCATAGAAAAGTATTATCCCTAAGTATTTTTCCTGATTTCCCTTTCGTATACTAATAGAATCCATGATGTAGTCTACATTCCCATTGTTTACGGTCGATGCGTAAAATTTTCACTTATTAGAATACATTTGCAACATGTGGACCCAGTCCATCAGTTTGTATATATCAGCTTGCAACTGCAGATGTCACTTTCCCCAGCTCTGTATTGTCTGTAAATACAGATGCTCCTTGTCTGTATGATGTCCCTGTTCGTACGTTGGTTCCTGTCTGTAGCATGGTCCGTCTGTATGATGGTCAGTTTCTGCGTAATGATCCATTTCTTTACGATGGTCCCTATTTGCGTGATGGTCTCTATTCGTGTGATGGCCCCTGTCTGTGCGACGGTCTCTGTCCCTTTCGGCATAATGGGTTTTCATGATGGTCTTTTCCCGTTCTTTGATACATGATAGTTCCTGTCTGTATTATGGTCTCTGTCCTTCCCAAGGTCCATGTCTACACAGTAGCCCTTGTCTGTATAATGGTCTCTGTCTGTATGATGTTCCTTTCCTGTGCGAGGGTCCTTGTCTGTCCAAAGCTCCCTGTCGGTAGATAATCACTATTTGCATGATGGTTTCCGTCCGATCGATGATCATACCTATCTACATGATAATTTCTGTTTGGATGATGGTGTCTGTCTGTGGGATGGTTCCTGTCTGAATGATTATCCATGTGATTACTCTTTGTGGTTATTGTTTGTGATTACTGTTTGTGTGTTACTGGGTGGGAGATTTACACTCGTGTTGTCCCGTCTCTTAACCTTGTATATATACAATTTCTTTACTCATATATATATATATATATACATACATATATATATATATATGTAACCAGAGACCCATTATCGACCAGACCCGTGGGTAGGATGGATAGCTGGGCTTGGTGCAAGCCGACTGGCGCGTCCAGAATTAGAACCCATGCGGACCCGTGCTGGCTCATGGTCGGTAACGCTAGCCATTACACCAAAGACGCTCGTACATAATAGTTTCTCTCTCTGTGATGGTCCTTGTTTCAGTGGTTGTCCCTTTGTGTATGATGGTCCCTGTCTGAACGATGGTCCCTCTCTGCAAGATGGCCTTTGCCCGCATGATGGTTCCTGTCTACATGATGGTCCCCGTCTGCGTGGCGGTCCCTATGAACCCTCATGATGGACCCTACAGCCCATGGCCGCTCAGACAGATCTACCTATGGAAACGTAAGATTTCACACCAGCAACTCTTCTATGAACGTCCTGCACTGTGGTTCATTTGGCATTGCTTTTATTCTATGGTCAATTCACACTCGACCGTCAAGCCGGAACCGCACTGCATCCACCAACCTCATACGCCTTTATCACACACACACACATATATATATATATATATATATATATATATATATATATATATATATATATATATATATATATA
>JAYMFT010178557.1:0-12096 GCA_038088735.1 Panulirus argus
TTCCTAACTACTACTCCCATCTACTGCTCCAACCATTTTGCCAAAAGGCTGGGCTACTGCAGAGTACTCACCACAGGAAAAATATCTAGAGTTACACGAGTGAGTTGTATGAGTTAAGTGTTGTCAGAGTTGAGTGACTAGGACAGGCTGCATGTTTGAGGACAGACTGCCAACAGTCCTTGTGTGGGTGGAGCAGAAAGAAAACAGGTACCCAAGACAAAGGAGTGCAACATGACAACCACTAAAGGGCTGCCTCAATCTGCAGCCGTTACTAACTCTCCCAATACTCAGGAGGGTTAATATTATTAGTAATAATCATCCCTGATCGGTGGCTGCCTACCAACCAACTTCCATATACAGTATCAAAAGTCCTGACAAGTCATATCTCGAAGCCTAAAATCATAGCTCTCTTAGCAGCACTTCCCTGACTCTAAGATTATACTACTTATATAGGTTGAACATTCGTAATCCGAAAATTTGAAATCCAAAGAGCTCCAAAATCTGAAACTTTTTGAGTAGCGACTATTCTTTCATTAAACTAATGGTATTTCATATTTCTTTTACTGTTAAATACTCAAGTATGAATAAGTGTAAGAATATGATTGCTTATCAGCAGCACATAAATTCAGAGTCAGGAATGAAGGTGATGCCAAACAACCACAGACTGTCCACATGGGCAGCGTAGGATCTGACACCACAGCTTTCTGATGGTTCAGTGTTAAACTTTGTTTCACATGCAAAATTATTAAAAATATTGTATAAATGATCTTCAGGCTATGTGTATAAGGTGTATATGAAACATAAATGGATTTTGTGTTTAGACTTGGGTCCTATCCCCAAGATATCTCATGATGCATTTATCAACCATCATGACAAATGTAGAAAACAAGATGGTATGGAAAAAACAGGTTAGAGCTGACACATACTTTAATGTTTTGACCATTCAACAGTCTTCCTCAAGAAATACTGATTCCAGCATACAGCGGGACCATGTGCCCCAGCAAGTGATGGTCACTTGGTCGGATGCCTTGGCGTGTCACTCTTTGATTGAATGGCTTGTCCTGCTGCCTCCATTCATTCACAGCAATCTCCACTGCCTGACGTAACCAGCAGATTAACCTAGACCTTGTGTTAACATTGTCTTTGGTAGCGACGTAAGCCATTTACATCACTACCAAAGACAACATTTACACAAGGTCTAGGTTATTCTGCTGATCATGTCAGGCAGCGGAAATCGCTGTGAATGAGTGGAGGCAGCAGGACAAGCAATCCACTCAGAGAGCGGCATGCCAAGGCATCCGACTGGGTGACTATCACTTGCTGGGAAACACGGTCCCGCCAAATGCTGGAATCAATATCCCCTGGGGAAGACCGTTGAACGGTCGAAAGGTTGGGGTATGTCTCAGCTCTAACCTGTTTGTTTCCATACCATCCTGTTATCTTATTACATATATGCAAATATTTCAAAATCCAAAAATTGCAAAATTCAAAACACTTCTGGTCCTAGGCATTTCAGATAAGGGATACTCAACCTGTATTAGGAAAATGATGAGGAAAATGTACTAATTGCAAGTTCATTTCTTTAATATATGCTAAAAAGTAAACTAGTCAGTAATTCTGTAACAAAAAAAGGGCTATTTTCAAAAAATTATTTATCACGAAGCAGGAAAACAGTGACAATATAAGTAAATTTCAGTTTCATTCTCCCAGTTATGTACTCTAAAAGAGATATTACTAACAGCTTGATCAAAATATATTAAAGCTACATACCTTGTAATGTTGGCACTGAGTAATAACAATTCTAGCAAGAGTCTTGATGCGATGATAAGGTAGTGGGGACTCGAGAAGTGCCTGCAGCATACGAATGCCACCTTCCTCCTCTACTAAAGAGCAATATTTGTCAGCTGAAAAAAATTGCAAGAAATAAAATGAACACACAATTTCAAGATAAATTTTTTTCTACCTGATTAGGTCTGATATATGAGGTTTTGCATGTACACTGAGGAAAAGAAATATTTGTGCACAATGGGTCTGATGGTTTCCATAATAATTTGACCAGTTCCTGATGTTTTGGGAGGGTTAGTATGCCTGGCTGTGGTTGTTCTGTCAGGTTTGAACCACACACCAAACAATACGAAACCTGAGATAAGGTTCACAGTTTCAATACTCGAATCATGGAACACGCCAAACTGCGGCATTTAAGCTAACGTAGTCATTGCTGGCCATCAACGTCATGGTTGCTGCGACAGAAACCTCACAGACAACACGCAAAGTTATTATAGTGCTCTATAATGAGTGTTACAGCATTTGTGATACTGACCAGCAGTGTGGTGTTTGCTGAAACAGCAGCACAGTGGACTCGGCAACATGCCGAAAAAGGTGTTACAGACATGTATCGGGTCCGCTGGCCACGCTGCACCACCCGGATGACAACCAGTTTAATTGTGTTGTAAATGATATATACAGTATCCGATATGTTATTACTTAAATACATGGTTACCAGGGGACTTCTGTGGTGTAGCGTTTAGCATTCCTAATCGTGACACATTCAAGAGCCGCCCAGGGTTGAGCATATAGGTTCGAATCCTGCTTGCAGTAGTCAGTTTCCAGTCAACCTAACCATTCATCCACCCCTAGGGTTTGGTAAATAAAATGGGAACCTGGCTCAGGCTAGCGTATATATACATATATATAGCATTAATGGTATGGCCTTGATTAGGGTCTCAGTTGTCTATACAGGTTCGGCTAACACAAAATTGGTGAAATATGTTGTTCAGGGTACTTTCTGAATACAAATGAAATATGTTGAATGTAGTCTATATGCCAGCACCCTCCTGACATCTGGGTTTCCAACATGTAGCAGGTCAGACACAAATTTCTCAGCATCCGTTGGACCGAGTGTCATAATGTTTAATACATACTGTGTACCGCTATTTTTTACTGAATGTACTCCAAAAGTCCTAGGCTACACTCTAATACAGTAACTTATTTGAAAATATAAATAGCTTTGGCTAAAAGGGTTAAAACCTTCAGTTCTGAGTCTACTATGCATTTTAATTGAGAAACAACTTAATCTATAACCAAAACAAACAAAAAAAGGGTCACTCCATCCTCAAAATATATTATTTTCCCCTCTATTACTGTCATTCATCACTGATGCATAGTGTCACTATAAGTGGAAAATCCCCAGACCTGAGGGCTAAACGAAAAGATGATCGTGATGAAAAAGGCTCCCACCCAAGTTCATACGCAATGAAGAACTTCAACGCCAATATCCACTTGAATTTCAAATACTTAAATAAATTTTTTTAATATCTATTTAATGCATTTTGTGGTACTTTTCATCATAACAAACCAAAAAACGCATTGCCAACAGGATATTAATAACCATCCTTGAACACTAAGAAGAAAATATTAAGCACCATGAAAGTCACAGAAAGGGAGAAATCTCCAAAAGAATCATAAAGACTGTCTAAAAGAAATGAAAAGAAAATGGGTCAGGATGCCAGTGTGCCATGACTGCCCACACATACACAGTCAGACACAACTGCATTTTTAAGAAGCTCAATCTTCATCTATGACAAAGTTAGAAATTTGATACTGTAGAACAGGAACAGTCTTAGAGTGTTGCGTTTCATAAAGACCGAGGGAGGAAGAGGACAGATGGTGTTTTACACAGGGAAGTTTGTGACTTCAAATGTTGTGAAGTGGGGCAGGTCCCAGATGTTTAATGATAGCCCTGGGGACCATCCAATCCTTCCTAACTGGTGGTATTGTTCCAATTCAGCAATGGAGCATTCAAATGTAAATGTACTGCTATAATTTGAACATAAAAGGAGGGAGAAACTAGAGTAGAGAGTGAGCTATGTGTATTATGTTTTGTCAAATGAAAGAAAGAGGGTGCAATTTGTAGGGTGGATTCCAATAACCCAAATGTAGCTGTGGCAAGGAGAAATACAGCAACTTTGGCAATACCTTCAACAAAACATCTCTATCAACCTTACATATGCTCGTTCCAGATCCATAAATACCACATACAGATCCTTCTGTTTATCAGAGTTTTTCTTACACAAGCTCTTCAAAGTTGGGGAGTGGGGCAGACAGCACAATACTAGGTGACTGGAATACCATCATTAACTATTCCAATACCCAGACAGTAGCACTTCCCTGGTTGGTTTCTGCCACCTAGCGACTACTACTACTACTGCAAAAATACATTAGAGACACCTCCCTCAGTGTGGAAAAAAAATCCCTGATGAATATTTGAATTATGCATAAGTATAGAAAATGCCCAGAAAAGTAGTACACTGTACTTGCCTCTATTTGGGTTTGTAAGGTTTGGGTGTTGAGCAGATGGAGAAGGGGATGGATGGGCATTAAAGGTGGCTGAGAATCTCCAAGATTTTACAGCAACTATAATTTCTTCCAGGCATGCTATAATTTAAACTAAGCACAATACACTCTTAACAGTTTCTTTCTAAGCATAACCTCACAATATATACATAAAGCACACTACACATACATATCTATATATAATTTACATAGGGATAACTTTGTTCATTTACATGAATGAATGACCAAATAATTTTTTTTAATAAATAAGCACTTTTAATATAATGCCTTATTGTCCAGAACTAACTTGATTTTCATCACTAAATTGGTATTTTCTTTGTGGTAAGTGAGAGCAGGGGCTTAAGTAAGACATCACAATACATTAAAGCATATGATTCCTCTAAGATTGCCTGAAGTACATGCAGTGTGTGGTATGCTTGTCATCTAAAAGAGTTTGCCATTAAACAGTTTCTTTGACTATGATAAAATCCGTGAAGGACAGTGTTACTGCACTTTCACACTGATAAGCTTTAACATTACTACAGTATATAGTAAAGCTATAACACCACAACAGTGTAAAGCTATAACAGTGCTACACTGTAAAATAATAACATCACTGTAAAGATAAAACACTACAATAACATTAAACAATAAATGAACCAGTAATCATAGTACATTTATTTACCTCACAATTATGCTGTTTTTCAATGCCCAAAAATGCCTAGGGATATTCTGTTCTATTTCTAGCTCTGCCTTCTATAAACACTCTGAGACATGAGCTCAAAAGCATTACATTCATCATCAAGCACTGAAAATGTTAAGTCACTAAAGTCATAAAGTTGCTGTGTTAAAAGTTATAATTTACAGCTGTAACCCCCAGTCATGAGTCAAAAATGCCCTACAAGTGACACAATTGGGCCTTGTGCTAGTATGAAATAAAGAAAAGCAATACACCCTAAGTGAAATTAAATGTTCTGAGCTGTTTAGATACAAGTGAATGAGCAGTCAACACTGGGATTGTGCTTGGCTTATCTCCAATGACCATACAAACAATAAATGGTAATTTCAAAACAAATGTTCCTAGTTTTTCAGTTTATTAAAGGACCAATGGCTATTTTTCATCTGGGTGATCCTAGATGGTAATATCAAAACAGATGTTCCTGGCTTTTCAGCTCATTAAAGGAGCAATGGCTATTTTTAGTTTGGGTGATCCTTGGTGGTACTGCAGTCCCCAAGCTGCTAGGCTGATGGCTATTGGCTACTTGCCCCTCTAGGCTAATAACTATTGACCACTTGCCCCTCCATCTCCACCTCAGCCCACTTCTATGAGCCATATTCACAATCCATATCCAGTACGTGTTCATGTTAATCATACTGTGCTATATGTTAAAACAACATTTATAAGTGTACATGTACAAACAAGTTATTATAGAAATCTTTCCTGAGTTAGATCCCAAAGAAAAATATGTATTCGCTTCAAGATGTTTCACCCTTTCCAGGAATGCAGCAATGATGGGAAAAAAATTTCTTGTGAGCAAACAGTGCACAATATTTTTAGGTCTAGCTTTCTTGTACACTTTAATGCTGAAACATAAGAGCTTGACATTTCAATTGGTATAAGCACATTTGTCAAATTTTTTATCAATTCATGTGCTGCTAAGCTACAGCCTAAGTCAGTGAAAATGAATCTAATCCCTTGAATTTGCATGGAAGTAGAACTAAAATGCTACCCAATCTTGAATGCTGCCTCTAGCTATTCTATGGGAAAGATTCTTGGCAATATATAAAAAGACTGAAATCTTCAATCTATTTATTCATCAATCTATCTATCTATTGGCTTATCTGACACCCTTACCCTCTGGGAACTCGCATCAAAAGGGGGAGGGGGGGTTTGTCACTTTCTCGTTAATTAGCTTCTTTAAATACTCTACAATGGAGGTTAAGTTACAGGGAGTGAAGTGGTCGGGGAATTAAGCTACAATGACTTTTGAGCCATGAGATGTTAAAGTATACTATGTGAAGCAGTGAAAAAGATAATCTTTATGTAGTAGTGTAGAAAGAGTGCCATTCATGATATGCTCTCGGAGTCATATTTTGAAAGTTTGGCGAGAGTTGCGGTGGTAAAAAGGGCTACATGAAGTGGTGCTGTGAAATAATCATCATTAAAATGCAAAAGAACATAACAGTTCCACATGAAATCAAAATTTCCTGGGAGAGGCTCTCATGCTCACCCCTATAGAGCAAACTGTACACTCTCCACATCTTACCCCATTATACACCATATTCAAATGAAGGTGGTTGTCAGTTAAAGTCAACTCACAAATAAAAACTGCTGTTCTACATTTGATAAGATGAATGAAGAGTGCAAGAAATGCACCTAAAAGAGTTAAATTTAGATTATCTCGGAAAATATTAATCTTGATTATTTCAAAAGTATCTGCATCCCTGAATCCCTGAGCTCTTTCAAGCAAACTAAGATGTAGTTCAAAGTATTCTGTGGTCATGAATAAAGTTTTACTGCAACAGCTGAAACCAAATTTCAAACACTACCAAGTTCATAAGTTTTCATAAGCAACTTGCATGAATCCTAAACTTTAGGCCCACTATAATGAAGTCAATATTGCCTTTTCAAACATCTATTTGATTCCTAATTTGTATGATGAAATGTACTGGGTCACATGACTGTATTACCAAATAGTGCTATAGCCTTCTCACTAACTTAACATCCAAAGCTACAAAAAATACAAAGGAAAAACATCAAGCATATGCCCACTTAAAAGACTGATTACAGCTCCAGATCCTTAACAAAATCAAAGGTACCAAATCAGTCTGCAACAGCAGCCATTATCTAGCTCACCTAAGAATATGCAGAAAATGACATCCAATTCTATCATCACAGACTGTCTGAATGGGGATTTTCTAAAGTATGGCTACATACCTTTAACCCTCAAATGGCTCTCATCATCATCTGGTGATCCTACAAAGGATGGTTCCCATCATTAAATGACAATTCAACATTAGCAGCATCAGTTAAAATATCCAGCTGACTTATCATTCCATTAGTAGCCTATAGAGGTCTCTTCCATTGCCAGGAGGGCTTCAGAAATTATTCTCCTCTCCTCAGTACCTCTACAACCACCATTATAAGAGCAAGGCTAGTGACCCACAGGTTATGCGTACACAAAATCCTGTGAAAACTACATAGACTGTTGAATGATCAACAGTAAAGCAGAATGAAATGAAAAATGTGAAGAAATAAGTGATCACAATGATTTTAGTAGGTTTATGTAAGGAGCATGGAGGCCATGACTGAAGGCCATCCCAGCCACTCTCAGCTTGCTCTTTATTTATTTGAAAGAAATTATGTAAAAATAGCACCTAACCTTCTCTTTATGTAATAATGGGATGATGGAGAGCTTTGGTAACATATAACAGCTTAAGAGCTAGAAGTTCTACTTTCAATGTCCTTCCCACACACGCTAACCAAACAATCATTATCAATGTGTACAGCATGATACTTCAAAATGAATTCATGTTTTTTTAACATCAATATCAAGCCTGTGTATGAAACAAGAGTAAACAGTAAAACGAAACTTGAATAGAAAAGCAGCATGAGCCAACCAATCTCCTTCAGCACTAATTTCTATTTTTCTTTTTTAGTTCCTAAGATAGCATGGGCTGAAACATGACCTAATCAAAGGTGAATTCAAGTGAAGAGGAAATAATGTAAGAGAAAAAGAATGCAGGAATTAATCACAGCTCTGCAGGTGTTTGCAGACCTGATTCTTGATGATAAACACTTTATAGGAAGGTAGAATGATGCATGGAGGAAAAGAATTCCAAATCTTTGCTGTTCAAGTGAAGCAAGTATCATGAGGATCAATCCTCAAGTGGCCAATCTACACAAACAACCTGTGGGAAGCAGCAACCAGAAACATGCCTTGGATCCAAGCCTTGGTGCAAAGAAAAAAACAAACAGCTTAAAAGAAATGTAGCCAAAGTAACATATATAGAATGGAGAGAGAGCAGCAACATCATGGTGTAAAGAAAGGGATGGTTCACAAAAGGTGATGCTATGAGAATTAATGAGAACGAAGACTTCTGATCGCAATCTTACTAGGAGAAAGGTACAAAAACCACCCCAGATATGTGAGCAATATTCCACATTGGGATAAATAAAACCCCTGTATATAAGAAATAATGGCTCACAAGAAAAACAATTACAGTACCTAGGCTTCTGGGATGCAGACTTTCTGATGTTGATTATATGGGTTTTCCAGGACTAATGGAGGATATGGTTATGCCCAACATGTTTAAGTTATATGCACAACATGTTCAAATTACTTCTAAGTTGAACTGTGGTGTGCTAAACTAAATGAAATGAGTGCCTCTCAGAAAGACTCTGGTTATTTATGCAGTTGTATGGGCAATGATAATGGGAACATCCAATGAAAAACATAAATCAATCCTACCCTAAACAGAGAAGTGTACCTATTTATTCACAATGCTATTACTTTCTGAAATCATACTAGTTTTTACTATTTTACACTGCTTTGTGAGATACTTAACTTTAAGCACTATAAAATCCTAAATCTATTCCTATACTGGTGTATCTTTTTAGTTTCAACTCTTGTTTCAGATAAAACACAAATCTTAGCTACATGACAGCCAAGCACATTATTGGAGAGAAACATGTAAGCATAAAGTGAAATACATATGATGAGTATTTACACTGGCTTTTTCCATTATATAACACTATTAACTAGTCACACAATCATACTGGCAATCTGTACTAAATAACCATAAGAAGTCTTACATATGAATTTACAAAGAAAACATTACATCTTATCACCTCTCAACTCTACAAACCTTCAATCACTTCTGTTTCAACTCTCACTTGCTCTTATCAATATGTAAGTGCAAAACAGTCACTCACACAATTCTATCTATGAATATATTATTTACCAAGGTGACAACGTCCTTTGTTTTCACTTCAATCTGATATTTAACATCCTTTGATTTATAAACATTCTGTTCTCTCTTCAACATTCACCAGTCATATGCCTTTTCCCATTTACTATCCATAGTAAATATCTTATATATAAAACTATAGTTTCCTAAAAGCCCTCCTGCATAACTCTCATTCACCATTTGTAAATTTCTAAATCAGTTCTGTCAACATTTAGCCATGATCTTATAATCATTACATTTACTCATTGCGCTTCTGATCTTAATGTCAATGAATCCAACCAGTACTTTCGTACCCTTCTCTTTCTTATTATAATTTCATAGCAAATGCATGCAAGTATTTGTGCATCTACTTATTCCCTTTTTTCAGCATCTTCCAATGACAAAAACCAATAAGACCACTTGTAACTCACGGTAAACTCGGGTGAGATTGGCAAGAGCCCATGCAGCCCAGTGCTGACACTGAGGGGTATGATAAACATCTAGAAGACGCAGGATAGGTTCAAATGATCTGTAACATTTACAAAAGATTAATAATCTGAGTAAAATCTAATTATACTGATGGGAAACAAATACAATACTAAATTAATTAACACACTTCAATTATTCAAACACTCATGGAGTGTTTATGAGAACACACTAACATGTTGCTCAGTCATAAAGCAGGATGTTCCAACTGGTAATCTTTCTTATAATGTCCAAATTATCTTGACACATGCTTGTTACTATTCAACCAAACCCAAGTCAATACTGTAGCACAGGGATAACAGTAGCTCATAATCCATAATCTCCTTATCAACACTGCAGAATGAGTATAACACTGAACCTGCAGAGACAATTATTCTTCTTGATCTATGTAAATGACATACCTGAAGCTTTGGACTCCTACCTGAATATGTTTGCAGATGATGCAAAGGTCATAAGGAACAAGAAGAGTGTGCAGGATTGCATATACTATGAGAGACAACTGTGATTAGGGCATTCAGTTGCTTGTACCTTTTCAGCAAACATAAAAAAAGTGACTCATGGGACTATATTACAGCTTTATACTTATGATGCAAATTGTTACTATATGAATACCCCTTTTGCATAAGTTTCATTCTGAACCATGAATATCTTTTTTTTAAGAAGATAGGGGAGACAGAAGAAAAAAAATAGACCCATGTATCTCCTTAATGTCACAGACGATAATCATGGGGAGAGTAAGGGGCTGGAATTCTTCCTATCTATCTATCTATATCTCTGATGCCTGTTCCAATTGGAACTCCCTCAAAGGGGTGGCCAAGGCAACAGTCTCCATAAATAAAGAACTTCAGTGCCTCACACTTAACAGGCCACTGGCAGAGGGCAAGTCTAGTGCAGTGTTCACAGAGGCTCCTTCCTAATGTTTCTAATGACTTCTTCTATCTCTTGCTCCTATATTTTACATTCCAAAAGTAGAACAAGAGGAAGGAGCTAAGAAAGAATTTTTTCCAAAGTTTCAGTCATTTGCTCCTAATGCTACCTTACTAAGGCAAGAAACAGCAAAAAGGTACAAAAAATATGTCATATGAGAGAAAATAAGACTAGCTGACTCCATGAACAAGATGTACTGACCTATAATTTATATTGCGCTTTGATGCTAGATCCCACCGTTCTATGGCTGCCACCATTCTTTCCAATACCTCATTTCTTGTTGGTCGATCTATGGTCCAAGCCTCAGCTCCACCACTTGCAATGTGAGATAACACTCCAGCAGCATTGTAACTCACCTACAAAGGAAGGAGAATCATGATATTCTTCAAAGGTACCTAACTAAGGAAAGTTCACAAGCTTACAGTTGACAATAAAAATGTATATATAGCTTGATTCTACCAGACTACTACTACCTTTCATTCATAGTTTCTTATGAAAAAATTATTTCCCATTTGTACATCCCTTCTTATTACATTCTTTATCTTTTCTCATCTTTTCTTTTCATCTATCACACACTACTCATGTAATCTTTCTCCTTTACTGATGAGCAAATTATCACTATCCATCAAAAGCACAGTCTACTTTTCTCCAATAACACTATATGTTAAGATGGTACTACCTTTGTTCATCTCAGCTAATTTCTACTTGTACTTACTAAACAACAGCAACACATGGAGTGAAATTTTTGAACAAGGTTTTGCACACACCATGAAAGCAACCCCCCTTTCAGTTCAGTTCATTATATTATCAATATTATCATTATAATATCCATTATCTTATTGTCATTACTAGTGGATTTGGGCCCTCCAGGCCCTCATCTGCTTGCTCCTGTGGACGGTCATGTTCAATATTACCACTCATATCTCCCATACTGCCAGCATAACCTTTCTGCCAAAAATAACATATTATCCCCAAAACATATCACTCTAGCAGCCAGCAATTTCTATCCTGCCAAGGAAAGGTACGAATTATTGTACAGGCAACTGGATATGAGGGTTAATGCAAGGGATGGAGCATTAGACATGAGAGATTTGAATGTTAGTGTGGGTGAAGTGACAGCTGAGGGCATTTTTGGCATGCAAGGGCCACCTCATGTACATGAAAATGGTGAACAGCTTGTCAAGTTGAGTGCTGATCAAGAACTGGCAATTCAGAATATGGCACCTGGTTTAAATAAAGTGTATATGTATGTAAACAAATGTGACTGGGATTAAGAGGTAACTAGGCTTTACTGAGTTACCTATTACCTAATAAGTTTTTTTTTTTCTTTTTTTTTTTCTTTTTATGTTGAAGGCTCCAGTCACGGACAAAAGTCCACATCAAGGCCGGGCCCTAATTGAA
>JAYMFT010178568.1:0-12096 GCA_038088735.1 Panulirus argus
TATATATATATATATATATATATATATATATATTGTGTATGTGTGTGGAGAGAGAGAAAGAGAGAGAGAGAGAGAGGAGATTGGAGGATACTGACCTCATTTTCCCTGAGAGCGCCATGTACTCGTCAGCCCGGGAAGGTAGTAAGGGACGAAACCATTAATCCTTTGGATATGAATTTCTGCCTTAGAGCACCTGCTTGGCGCAACCAACGTGCATGAGATAGTAACCTAGGGCAAAGTAAGGCATGAGCCATAACTTGCACACATCTACTGCTCATACTTGTTGAATCACACAAGCACACTCTTATGTATAAGACAAAGTCGAACTGTTCTCGTGTTTCTGTATTTCAAGGCTAATTGATATGGATCCTTATTTCCTGACACAGAAAACCAAATGCTGGGAACAGCTGCAAATCTAGGCGAATTTTTAAACTGGAATGTATTTGAAATATCTGTGCATATAGTGATGCTAATTATCTTCTCAAGGCGCACGTACTTATGATACGCTAGTTATACTGACGATGGAAAATGCATAGTAACGCTGTTGTCCTGATCAAATCTTATTCACCGCAATATTACTGTATTCTAGCGGTGTGCTCTAATGAAGTGTTAGCTTTATTTCTCTCTCTGTTGGCGAGTGCCATGAGGAGCGACCATAGCAGTAACACCTGTTATTTCTCCGGGAAGGACACCCTGCCTTCAGTTGATCTTATATTTTCCAGAACTCTTCGCTTCCTTCATTTCCATAAAGACTAGTGTTTTGTGATTGAGGGAGTGTTGATATATAACCATTAGAGAAAGTTCATGTACCCATAGGAACAACGGAGGCTATCGTGAAATATCTAGTTTATGTTTATTTTAAAGGAAGTTTGAGGCATCTCACCCTCCCAGCATCCCGGCTTGCGTCCGTTTTCGTTGAAAAAGCTGTAACTTTGTCTTTGCTTCCATCACTGTTCTTCCTTTGTGAAGTTTATCTGTACTCGTATCGATCAAAATGAATATCATTGTGATTAATCCAATTTGGAAATAGTAAGATTTCTATTCATATATGAAGAAGAAAAATAAAAAATCACCGAAACAAAACATTAGGACAATATTTCTGTCTGGAATGATGCTACCAGACTTGAGCCAGACAGACAGAGTTGCCTTTTGATATATTTACGTGCAATTTTCGACATGGTGAAGAGGTACTACTAAAATTGTATGGTTAAACTTTGGTGTGACAATTAAGTTAGTTCCTCTTACTTTGTATCGGAGATATATTTGTATGCGAAGTATTCTACAAGATTACAAGGAAATAGATCGATGCTAAAATTAGCTAAGAACCTTTAAAATATATCTAATATGTAAAGGAACCTTTTTATTAGTACAGTATTTAGCTGTCGTCTCCTTTTATTAGTCGAACATATCATTTTAACAGTTTTCATTATATCCGTAAAGAGATAAATAGGCATATTAAAACTTTTCAATTATAGTTGGTATGCTATATAGACGATAGGTAAGTTATCAGTTGCCCTCATTTTACAAGGGATTTTTTTCGTAATTACGTCAATTAAATGTATTTTTGGAGTATACAGACGTAATCGCATTGCATTTTTGTATCTAGGTACTAAAAAGATTAAGGAGCCATTCAATTAGTTTGTATGAGGGTACTACGGGAAAGTTGGATTCTTGTGCACCTGTCATAATTGCCTGAGGCTTATCCAGGTGAGCTCGGCACGCAGGGCTGCCAGTTTCCGTGTTTCCCGAGTCACGATTCCGACAAGTTGCCAGTCTTGCTTCAGAGAAGCTAATCTGAACAACTTTTAAATATTCTTAATACTAAACGATAATGATACAAAAAAACCTACGTTCCAAACTGTTTATGTTGGGTTACGGTGCGAGTGTGTAATTCGTGATATTCAGGGTAGGTATGTGTGCGGCTGCGTACTCGGTAAGGTTGTCAGCCGTGGAAACATGAGTTCCCGGATGTTCGGGGTCGGCCAAGGGAGGAGGGAGAGATGTGTCCGCCAAGTTGAGGAGCTCCTCACCTGAATATTCACCGCCACAAGCCTTCTTTTAACACGTTATGGGCACACAAGCAAGAAAGAGGCAGTGACAGTGAAAATTAGCGCAGGAGCGCGGCCGAGGCGGCTACACACACAAAGTAAGTCCAGTGCATGTCAGGCCACGTCCACTGCCTAGCCCCTCTTGTCAAAACATTCAAGGACAGGGGGCTGATAATGCAATATTTCCCACTCTAGATTCATCTTTCAGCATCCATATAACCGTTCTAAACCCTAGGATGTATGTTTTGGTGTGGTATTGCTATTGTTTTGGCTTAATGTGAGTGAAAGGTTTGGAGGAAGAGAGAAAACTAGTATGGGCACGGCGGTGGAGACAGTCAGTGCCCTGCCCACTTTTTGTGCAGCACCACTTGCCTTCTGCTAGTACCGGCCTTCCTCCCCTCAGCTTCTGCAGCACCTGCCATTCACACCTCCACCAATATCTTGCAAGAGAAAATGCTTAAACTGTGTGATTTATTGGGTCTGTGATGATAACTTATCATGGAAGGTTATATATGACATGAGTTAGCTGAGCTGTTTGTTTATGTCTTGGTCTTGCACATTAGTTAAGGATATGTCCACAGGGTTAAACAATATAATGTATGTTGTTCTGGAACACTGGTTCCTTTGAACGCAAACCACTTTACAATGTTCTAAGTAAGAGTTGGACAGAATTCTGAATGACCTACTAACACATCAGTAGTCTCTTACTTATTCCTTATGACAATCACAGTGTCTGATCACTTTATCTTAATCAGAGGGCATGTGTTCAGTGAACATTTGTGAGTAAAAGTTTGATTTACAGGTGCACCTTTAATTGTTGACAAAAATCACATAATTCTCATTTAATAATGTAAAATATGATG
The DNA here is from genome assembly GCA_038088735.1 of Panulirus argus. NCBI lineage: Eukaryota > Metazoa > Arthropoda > Malacostraca > Decapoda > Palinuridae > Panulirus > Panulirus argus. Next base: position 2,912 of record JAYMFT010178568.1, read on the forward strand.
TGTACATTAAGATTTACAGTAATTTCATTTACACGGTAACATAGGTGACGTAAAAAGTAAACCAATGTAAAGAAAACTAAGAAAATTATGTATTTCCTAAGATGTGACATAGCCTTACTATACTGAACCCACCTTACTTATAAGGAAGTCCCCTAGATGAATGCACTGGTTAGCCTTTGTTTGTGTATGTGAAATAGAGCCATCAAAAGAATTCCAATAATTTACCAGTAGATAAATGCGTATCCTTAACGTACAGATCACCAGTTTGTTGCAGATTAAGGCCTTAAATCTAAATGTACCATGGTTATAAGCAAAATATGTTTACATATGGGTATTTATGACTGCAGCAAGGTTTTACTGGAATCTGCTTGTTTTTAGCTGTGCCATGAGTGTAAAGTTGCCTTTGGCGAGGTTGTAACATTGCAGTACAAGCTCATAAAAAAATTTTCTCTCTAGAGAAGCCCATCCTTTCCCAGCTTATCATAATGCAGCCTTGAAGCTGAAGGAGCCTCAGGAGAAGAGCTCGTAGGGTTACCTTTTTTTATGAAAAAGGATAAATGTATCATGGCTGTCTGGGAAGTGAAAGGTGCATTTATGTATATAGGGATTGCTTTACATTAATGGTATGTCCAACTTGAGGTATGGGATAATTGAACATCTCACCAAAGATAACACCCAGGACTCAGTTTTTGGGTTGTGTGATTGTGCTTGGTTGTAATGCAAAACAAGTAAAGGTTAGATAGATTTTTGCATTTGTTTATCTCTGGTGTATACTGTAGTTTTGTGGTTTGAATTTAGACTTCCTTGAAGTAAGTGGTTGTAGATGATGAAACATTGCATTGTAGTTGTTGCATTTGTGGAGACAAGGTTTACATCTGGTAATCTGTAGAAAGTTTTGATTTTTTGGTGAAACACCTGCCCATATTTCTCTTAATGCTGAGAATCATATTCTGCTTGGGAAAGTGCTTTTTGTTTAACACTTTAAGTGTGGATGGTAAATATGTGTTTTCACCTTACCTTTCCTTCCTGACCTAGGAGTACTTTCAATATTCTTTAGGCTTCTGCAGTGTTCAGGAAGCCAGCCACGCCCACTGGGTTGAACCACAGGTCATAATTGTAGTGTTGTGTGTGTTTCTGTATGAAATGAGTGCAGGACAAGCTGTAAGTGTTCATTTGTTTTTGCATAGAGAAGAGGAATCTCTGGATGTAGGTTGCTGAAGTGTGAAGTATTGGTAAGCTTTTTTTTTTATGTTTAGGGGTGGAAAGGTCTGCAACTGTTGCAAGGAATTGAGTGCCAAGCATGTTGTGGTGTGATTGTTACTGGGAGACTTTGTTCATGGTGTAGGTGTTGAGTGTTTGTGTTTGCTGGGTAGGCTTGGTCTCATGGTTTACCATGTATTACAGATGCTGCAAATAGAGATTATCACATACAGAAATGCAAGGATCTTAGAGAGAGTGGCAAGTATACAGTCTTGTGAGGGTGAGGGGGCCTGGGAAGTGAGTCAGTTGTTGTTTGCTGATGACACAGCACTGGTGGCAGATTCAAATGAGAAGCTGCTGAAATTGGTGACTGAGTTTGGGAGAATGTGTGAAAAGAGAAATTTGAGAGTAAATGTGAATAGATGCAAGGTTATTAGGTTTAGGAGGGCAATGGGACAGGTTAGTTGGGGTTTGAGTTTGAATGGAGAAACTTTGGAAGAAGTGAAGTATTTCAGATACCTGAGAGTGGACATGGTAGCAAATACAACCATGGAATCAGAAATTTGTCATAGGGTGGGTGAGAAGCATAGGTTTTTGGAGCATTGTTGAATATGTGGAGAGAGAGTAGTGGCAGTGAAAGCCTTGTATAAGATGAAATGCAGCGAGGCGGTTGGATTGGATGGTATTACAATTAGATTTATGAAGAAAGGGGAAGACTGTGTTGTTGATTGGTTGTTAAGGATATTTATTGTATGTATGGATCATGGCGAGATGCCTAAGGATTGGCAGAATGCATGAATAGTGCTATTATATAAAGGCAAGAGGGATAAAGGTGAGTTTTTGAGTATACCTGGTAAGTTGCATATGAGGGTATTAACTGAGAGGGTGAGGGCATGTACAGAGCATCAGATTGGGGAGGAGCAGTGTGGTTTCAGAAGTGGTAGAGGATGTGTTGATCAGGTGTTTGGTTTAAAGAATGTGTGTGAGAAATATTTAGAAAAACAGACGGATTTGAATGTGGCATTTATGTATCTGGAGAAGGCATATGATAGGGTTTATGTAGATGCTTTGTGGAAGGTCTTAAGAATATATGGTGTTAGAGGAAAGCTGTTTTAAGCAATGAGAAGTTTTTGTCAAGGGTGTAAGGCATTTGTATGAGTAAGAAGAGAGGAGAGTGAATGGTTTCAGGTGAAGGTTGGTCTGTGGCAGGGGTGTGTGATGTTACCATGGTTGTTTAGTTTGTTTTTGGATTGGGTTGTGGGTGAGGTAAATGTGAGAGTCTTGGAAAGAGGGATGAGAATGCAGTCTGTTGGGAATGAGGGGGCCTGGGAAGTAAGACAGCTGTTTTATGCTGACAATACAGCACTGGTGGCAGATTCGAGTGTGAAACTGCTGGAGTTGGTGAACTGAGTTTGAGTGTGTCAATGGAGAAAGTTGAGTGTGAATGGGAATAAAAGCAAGGTTACTAAGTTCAGCAGGGTTAAGGGACAAGATTGTTGGGATGTCAGTTTTAATAGAGAAAAATTGGAGGAAGTGAAGTGTTTTAGATATCTAGGAGTGGACATATCAGCGAATGAAACCATACATTTGGAAGTGAGTCGTAGGGTAGGGAAAGTGGCGAAGGTTTTAGGAATTCTGAAGAATGTGTGAAAGAGAGATTGTTATATATCTATCTGTATCTCTGATACCCATTCCCTCCAGGAACTCCCATCAAGGGGTGGCTCAAAATCTTTTTCACTTCATCCTTCCAATTCTGTTTTGGTCTCCCCATTCTCCTTGTTCTCTCCACTTCTGACACATATACTCTTTTTTAACTTTTCTCACACGTTCTCTCCATATGTCCAAAAAAACCACTTCAGCACACCCTCCTTTGCTCTCTCAACCACACACTTGTTTTATTAACACACATCTCTCTCCCCTTACATTACTTACTCGATCAAATCACCTCACACATATTGTCCTCAAACATTTCCTTTCCAACACATCAACCATCCCCCACACAACCCTATCTAAAGTCCATTCCTTGAATCCATATGATATTGCTGGGACTACTATTTCTTCAGACACACCAGTTTTTGCTCTGAGATACTGTTCTCTCTTTCCTCACATTTTTCATTGCAAAAGGTCACAGTGGTGCACATGATGTAGTATTTGCTGATAACCACAAGGAAAATAAAACACATTAAGTTCCCAAGTGCACTTTCGTGTAATGATCACATCGTCAGGGGAGATACAAGAATGAGATAGAAGACATAGAGCAGGCAGTTGATATACAAGGAAGAGATGTAGCTAAGATGCCGTTGGTAACAAGCGTTACTATCTGGTAACGTTTATTTACCAGTGGCATCTTAGTTTCGTTCCTGCCTTATATATCAACTGACTACTCTTCATTTTCCATCTCATTCTTGTATCTCCCCTGACGATGTATTCATTACACGAAAGAGCACTTAGGAACTTACTGTGTTTCATTTTGTTGTGGCTATCAGCAAATACATATACATACACACGTATATACTTTATTATTATTATTATTATTATTATTATTATTATTATTATTATTATTAATATTATTATTATTATTTATTATTATTATTATTATTATTATTATTATTATTATTGTTATTGTTATTATTATTATTATTATTATTATAATAATTCATCGCCATATCCTCTGTCAGCAAGGTAGCACCAGGAAACAGACAAAGAAAGACCCATTCACTCATATACACACAGTTACATATTCATACTTGCTTGCCTTCATCCATTCCCGGTGCTACACCACCCCACAGAGAACAGCATCATCACTCCCTGCGTCAGCGAGGTAGCACCAGGAAATAGACGAAAAAAGGCCACATCCTCTCACACTCATTCTCTAGCTGTCATGTTTAATGCACTGAAACCACAGCTCCCTATCCACATCCAGGCCCCTCAGACTTTTCCATGGTTTACCCCAGACATTTCACATGCCCTGATTCAGTCCATTGACAGCAAGTCGACTCCAGCATACTACATCGTTCCAAGTCACTTTTCTGTGCATGCTTTACACTCTCTTGCATGTTCAGGCCCCCATCGCTCAAAATCTTTTTCACTCCATCCTTACACCTCCAATTTGGTCTCCCACTTCTCCATGTTCCCTCCACCTCTGACACATATATCCACTTTGTCAACCTTTCCTCCCTCATCCATTCCATATATCCAAACCATTTCAGCACACCTCTTCTACTCTCTCAACCACACACTTTTTATCACCACACATCTCTCTCTTACCCTTACATTACTTACTCATTCGAACCACCTCGCTCCACAAATTGTCCTGACATTTCATTTTCAACACATCCATCCTCCTCTGTCCAACCCTATAGTCCATGCCTTGCAACCATATAATATTGTTGGAACTACTACTATTTCAAACATACCCATTTTTGCTTTCCGAGATAATGTTCTCTCTCTCCACACATTTTGCTTTCCTTGTTAATGTTTTCTCTCTCCACACATACTTCATCGCTCTCAGGACCTTCGCTCCTTCCCAACCTTATGACTCACTTCTGCTTCCATGTTTCCATTCGCTGCCAAGTCCACTCCCAGATATCTAAAACATTTGATTCCTCCAATTTTTCTCCATTCAAACTTACATCCCAACTAACTTTCCCTCAACCCTGTTGAACCTAATAACCCTGCCCTTATTCACATTTACACCCAACTTTCTCATTTCACACACTTTTCCAAACTCACCAATTTCTGCAGTTTCTCACTTGAATCAACCACCAGTGCTGTATCATTGGCAAACAATAATTGACCCACTCCCCAGGCCCTCTCATCCCCAACAGACTGCATGCTCATCCCACTCCAAAACTCTTGTATTTACCTCCCTAACCACCCCATCCATCAACAGATTAAACAACCATGGGGACATCACACACCCTTTCTGCAGACCGACCTTCACTGGGAGTGTGGGGCTGGAAATCCTCCCTCCAGTTTTTACTTTTCCAGATGAAACAGAGAAAGGGGCCAATTGAGGGTTTTTCCTCTAAGGTTCAATCCGTTGTTCTTAACACTACCTCTAATGTGGGAAATGGCAAATAATGAATGAAAAAAAAATTATATATATACATATATACATACATATATGGACTTTCATGGTGTAGTGGTTAGTGTTCCTGACCACGATGCATTCATGGGCTGCACAGGGTTAAGCACATAGGTTCAAATCCTGGCTGCGGGAGTCGGTCCACAGTCATCCCAGCTGTTTATCCATCCCTATGGTTCGGTCGATAAAATGGGTATGTGGCTCAGGCTAGGGCATATGTATATATATATTGCGTTAATGGGATGGCCTTGATTAGGACCTCACTTGTCTGTGCCATCTCAGCTAACATAGAAAAAAGTCTAAGTGTGTTGACCAAATTTGAGAGTTGCATTCTGATTTTTGAATTGATAGTATGTCAAGACATTTTCTTGTGTGTGTACTTGAATGCAGTTGTAATAATTGCTAGCAGATAGTGAGCTTCCATTACAATTTTCATATGTAGGCATTTTAGGAATAAATTAAGTGCAGTGTCATTCCTCAAGTCCTTTGCCACTCAGATATCAGTCTTTATTTTAAGGCCGGTACACACTTTATGGTTTCCTTCAGGGAGTGGTTTCACTCTACAAACAAAGATATTTACATGTTATTACAGTTTTCTTTACATTTCATAATCTTATTTATGTTGGCAGAACTTATTTTTTATGTGAAATGAATGAACTGATAATTTTTCTCTCCAGAAATATAAGGAGTAATACTACAGTAATTGTTTCTTTATTTTACAACAAAATTTTCATTACTTGGTGTTTCATTAGAGATAGTGAATAGGAATTTACTAGAGACACCTTAAGGCATTAGCACATGATTCCATCGTGATTATTCAAAAATGTGATGCTTGAAATGATTGTCATTTATGGTAAATCGCAACAACAGTACACAGTTTTTAAGAAATTCAACTGCAATGCAGTTTGTAGGTAACAGTTGGTAGGCAGCCACCGACCAGGGAGGTATATTGTCCATACTACATTCCTGGGTATTGGCAGGTTTAATGTCAGCTGCATAGTGAGCCAGCACTTCAGGGGTTGTCAAATTGCACTCCTTTGATCCAAGTAACTCTCTTCTTTCTGCCTCACCTATATGTGGACTGCTGGCATTCTTTCTACAACAATGTAGTTTCTCCTTGTCACACATAGCACTTGACAACACTTACCTCACACACCTCACTCTTCACAACTGTGGATTTTACTGCTCAGGGTGCTTTGTTTTATCCCTGGCATTTGGCAAAATGGCAGGAGCAGTAGTTAGAAGTAGTAGGTAGGAGCATTAGCTAGGAGCTTTAGGTAGAAGTAGTAGGTTGAAACATTTGGCAGAAATATTAGGTGGATGCATTAGGTGGTAGTAGTTGGTAGGAACATTAGATTGGAGCCTCTGAAAACACTGTGCTAGAGTTGTTCTCTGCCATTGGCCTGTTAAAGATGACACACTAAAGGCTTTGAAGTGGCATTAGAGTTCAATAGTTATGGAGACTTTTGCCATGGCCACCACCTTGAGGGAGTTCCCAAAGGGAACAGATGTCAAAGATATAGATAGATAGCACACAGTTTATTTGAATATAATGGAATTCTTGAGGTCCAGCATAAAGTTACAACCTAAGTAAATCTTGTAGCATTTTAATTTGTCTCGCTAACAATTATGTTATTTTTCATTTTAAAGAATGGTTTGAATATTCTATTTACCATCAGACCACTGTTGTCCTCAACAACTTGAGTAAGTTTTTCCAAGCATATGCACATTAAGTGTTAAACGCTTTCAGAACGTTGCTTTGAGCAGCATGGGTTGGCTTATCTGCTTGCTGCTGGTCACATCCCTCTTTTCATATAACTCACTTTGGCAGCTAGCCTCACTCAGGGTCACAGGTAGTTTACCTTCAACCAGCATGTATTTATTGTGATGTCCTGCTTTGGCTTGGAAATATAATGAAAACAAGCTTTGCATCACAATTCATCATTCTTCCAATGTATCATATGTATTGCATGATCATGGGCATGTACATGTGTCAGAATGCCAAGTCATTATTTGTGCATCTTCTTTGACAATCTATGGATGATTGAGACTTGAAATTTTTTCATCTATGATGGGAGAATCCTAGTGACTTGTATCGATAACTTGTTGAATTAAACATCAGCTGGGAGTTCATTTGAGGACCAAAACCAATAACGTGTTCACTGTTGCTAGTACATATGTGGTCTCAGAAAAATAGGGATTTAATGCAGTTGGTACATATTATTTCTTTATTCAAAACTCCTGGGCAGGAGTTTGGCATGCAAATATTGGATATAGAAGCTCCTAACTGGTATCATTAATGATGTTTCCATAAGATATGGGCATTTTTTGGACTGTACGAGTCACTTCGCTTGATCATGGCAGAGAGGGCAGTACAACAATAGCAGGCTGCTGCCTACCCAGGCCACACCATCCCCTAACCCCACAAATTATACTGGCTTTTTGGTGGATTCTGATATTATTAACAAGAAAAGATGAATATCCATTTACTGAAGATGAGAGGTATAGTGACTCAGGAGGAGACAGTGAGGGCGCATATGATCCGCCACCAAGATGAACACAGTGTGAAGGGGGGGGGGATGAACCACGTGACAAATTATGGGACTGGCAGTGTGTGCCATTTGTACCAAAAGACTTTGTGTTTGATTCCTCAAATAAGGGAATGGCAAATGCTTGTTCAGAGGAACTTGATTTTTTCTAGAGTTTATTTACACATATAATGGAAAATATTGTGGAAGAAACTTTATCTCAGGAAAACAATACCTCCATTGTCAGTTTGCCATAGACTGGCCAAGGATGAGTAGTATCTTTTTCTCTGTGTGATGATTCTTTTGTCATATTTAAAAAGAAACTGAATGAATGACTTTTGGACAGTGGATGTCATGTACAAGATGAAGAATTTTAGCAAGCTAATGCTTTGTGTCCACTTTCTTCAACTCTAGTGAGTTATTCATGTTGACAATAAACAACTTGAACATGGAAATAACAAGTTGCAGAAAATCCTTTCTATTCTTGAACATATGTGCACAGATTTCTGGACAAAGTTCATACCTTTTTCAAGATTTGTGAATTGATGAGAGTTTAGTGCTGTAAAGAGGCTACCTGGCATATGCTCTCTTAAATGTAACACTGTTTTTGAATACATGGAGTAAATTATAAGTATCTTGAACTTTACTTTTCATGTGAATATTTTTATATCATTTAAAAACAGTCATTCATATAAAGCTGTTGCTACAGAAGAAAATTATGAATGGAAGCAAAAATTCCTGCTGCTACATTGCTTTTCTGGAAGTGCAGAGAGTGCTATGTAGAGTACGCACATGTTGATGGCAAAAGGACAGCCAATTCGTGCTGGGTCCTTTGTTTTTGCCGTCTGGAGAGATTACCCTATTCATTTTTATTACTAACTATGCTTAATACCTTTTTTATTTTTGTAATTAATGCATGGGGGCATAGAATTAACTAGCTGCAGTGAATGTGATTCATTCTTATATGAGGTCCAGATTAGCCTGTTTTATTCCTTATATGAAGTGCAGAGCTTGTGTAAGGATGAACCATTTACTTCTACAATTCCTCAGACATTACCCTCCTCCAGTATCAAAAAAATTCTTAATAGAATGTGCCAATATCAAAATTTTTGAGGAAAACAACTCCTAGGAAAGTAATGTATAGCTACTTTCCTTTATTTTGTTGTGGGAAGATTTAGAACAGACAGGGAAGGGACTAGGCTGGCAGAAGGAAGTAAATTCCAGATTGATGTGGGTAAGACTGAAAGTGGTTTGTAAGAGATGGGTGATCATTATTGCTTATATTGCCTATATACCTGGTCATGAGAAGAAAGATCTTGAGAGGCAAATGTTTTGGGAGCAGCTGAATGAGTGTGTCAGCAGTTTTGGTG
>JAYMFT010178579.1:0-12095 GCA_038088735.1 Panulirus argus
TATATATATATATATTATCCCAGGGGATAGGGGAGAAAGAATACTTCCCACGTATTCCCTGCGTGTCGTAAGAGGCATTAACTTCCTCTAGTGCAACATATTTCTTTCTCCATACATTTATAAACTAATTATAAAGGGCAAGAAAAAAATTAGAAGCAGTGAATACGTATAAAAAAAAACATAGCACAGTCTTACAACAATGACAAAACAATACAGAATGCAAATGAATTAAAGTGTCGGTTTCATATTAGTGCTACGCATCCCGTTTTGCTAGCTCACGAGCATTCATCAGTAACATTGTACCTTATCACTATATACCTATATTCAAGCATTATAAAACATAACAGCTTAGCTTGATATTATAATGAACATAACAAAATTAGGGTAAAAACACGGAAAAACAAAAATACACACTGAATGAATTATTGTGTAGAAGGCATAGGTGGTATTAGCTGGTGAACGAGTTACTGTTCTGGTTGTGTCTTTTAACTTGGCATGGGTAGATGGCAACTCCTACAAGGTATTTGTGGCATCCATATGATGTCCATAACTTACCTAACTTACAGTTTTAACAGTGGTAAAAAAAGAATACATAAATAAATAATTCAATATATGGTGGCGTGAGAAGGTGAACCTGTCACAGTTGTATCTATCTATCTATATCTCTGACACATGTTTCCTCTGGAAACTCCCTCAAGGGGGTGGCTATGGCAAAAGTCTCCATAACTGATGAACTCTAGTGATGCTTCTCAACCTTTAGTGCCTCTCCCTTAACAGGCTACTGGCAGAGGGCAACTTTAGTGTAGTGTTTCGAAAAGCTCCTACCTTATGATCCCACTAACTACTTCTACCTAATGTCATGTCTGGGAGGTTTAAACTCAGGCATGGGCAAAAAGCAAGACCATCTAAGTTCCCAAGACCATTATCTGTTCAGAGAGTGTTGGCCAACTGTGAGGGTTGTTTAAACCAATTTTTTAAATATTTAATTTTAGTAGTGAGTTGCAATGATCTGTATTTCATCATTCAGCAATGTAAAACTCAATAATTTTTAATGATTCCCTTTTTTTTTTCAAAATTGTTCATTGTTTCCTGAGTTAGCAAGGTAGTGCTACAAACAGAAGAAAGGCTGCATGCGTTCACATCCATTCTTTAGCTATCATGTACAATGCACCAATACCACAGCCCCCTATCCACAACCAGGCCCTACAGACCTTTCCATGGTTTCCCCTGACCATTCCACATGCCCTTGTTCAGTCATCTGGCATTACTTTGACCCATGTATACCATATCATTCCAATTCACTTTATCCCATGCAAACCCTTCACTTTCCAGCGTGTTTAGGTCCTGAGTACTCAAAACTTTTTTCATCCCATCCTTCCATCTCCATTTCATTAATATCTAGCCCAATTTGGCAAAATTATATTTTCCCTCATTCCTGAAAGGTTGAGGATTCTGCAAGAAATCTGAATGACACATATTTAAAATACAGTATAACTTATGCATATCTCCTGATTCATTGGTAAAACATCTTCCAAAATACAGCTTCTTGGCTCATGCAACACACCTAAATCAGAAATGCTTCCATTGATACATCCCTCTTACTCCTGTCCTTCATGTAAATCCTTACCTGATTCTTTGCAAGAGGGTTCTGTGCATGTCCATAAATCCCAGTAGACATTGCAGGCAAGTTTTTAAGGAGCAATCCATCATCTCTCATTCCTGCAGCTAGTTCTTTGTGGTCCATATTGCCAGAGCTATCTGTAGGTTCTAACACACGTCCATAAAGGGGGCATTCCTTGTCAGTATTGATGTGACCCCAAGCTTTGCACTTTATACATCTAACATTTCGCACAGCAATTCCAAATGGCTGATCACGAATTGTATCATCATCTTTGCAGTAACTGAAAGGCAGTAAATAGCACATCATGTTAAAGGAACGGAAGTAATTAAAAAAGGGGTTAAATTTAATTAAATTGGTGTGAAACTATCATGCAGAATAGTCTTACAAAAGTAACATATAGTACAGGTTTTTACTCATGTACATGATATCACTTTCCTTGAAATGTATATGACCTCACAATACATGGTTAGGCATGTTTGATCTTCTGTTTACAATGAGTGAATACTCACTTTTTAGGTATTTGTGATGAATAAGAAATGTGATTTTGTCAAAAATTTAACTTTAAAGATGCCAATTTTGTACAATTCTAGCATGGTGCTTTGTTGTTTAAGAATAATAACCAATATTTTGTGTGATTTATGTCAAGTCTAAAGAATACAACTGATAAACTCTCTTAGCCTGACCTTCAAACCTGACCACTTACCCTACACCACAATACCTCTCTTTCCCTCTTCTATAGATATCATTATGATTTCTATCCCTATGAATTGGCTACTTGTGGAGTTGTGCCATTAGCAACAACATGCTGGCAAGACAATACATCATATGATGACTGTGTTTTGGAACTCTTTACCTTTTCATGTCTCTCCTTACAGCTGTGACATGCCCAGTTTTAAAAGGTAGGTTTCTAATTCCTTAAACACTTGTAAATTTTTCCTTTCCTTTCACTACTTTCCCATCCCTTTCATTATTTTCATGTGTCCTTGAAGTCCTAGCGTCTTTGAGGACTTTCACCCAATGATGAAGCCTTTTTACTTTAAAAAGATTATTGTCTAATTAATTTCTAGACCACATGAAGATCACAAGGCTTCAAAATCAACTTCCTGTCTACATTGCTATGGAGCTACTTAATCATGCATTGACCAAAAACTACCCATGCAATATAGATTCCATAATTATAAGAGATATTTGCTTCAACATCATTATTGCCAGAATAAAAACCATAGTGTAATGAAGGATGAAACTTTTAAAGATTATATATATATTATAGAGATTACATAAAGACAAAGACTGAAAATATGTTTCAAATACTAAAATCAGCAATTAATCTAATGCCTCACTTATGTACTTACCGAACACAAGATAATTCTCATCCTCCAATACCAGCAGGTGAAACTCAAAAATAATGTACCTACCTTTCTCTTGGTGCATTGAATTTACGCTGCCATTCAAACTTATATTCTGGTTCTCCGTCTTCCTTTTCTCTCTCCTTCTTGACCCCAGCAGGAGCTTCATACATAAAGTTGAGTGACAATTTCTCTTTGTTGTCTCCCTTTGCCAGAAGGGCTTTATTATTGTATAACTCCTGTTCTTTCTCATACTGGATTCGCAGTTCATCTTGTTTCTTGCGTTCTGCATCAGCCTTCTGCTCAGCTATCCAAACCTGTTAAAAAAAGGAGTACTAATTTTAAGAATTTTCCTTTACATCTGAAGAAATTACCATACTTTGATTTCAGATAATGCATTTGTGTTTAAAGTGTGTGAATAAACATACCTATGTAACTATCTATCTATCTATCTATGCACTGTCTTACAATAATCTTTAACTTCATTCCCAATTATATAAAACCAGTTCACCCCGATATATCGCCAACTTAGCTACATTCAGAGAGGATATTTGGTTAACTTTGATGTCACATAAAAAATATGAGAATGTTATGGTGTCATTTACATTCTGCTGTTGGGAAGTTTGTTCACTGACTGCATTCAATGTGTTTGCTGAAAGTGTTAATTCCACTGAATGCATCTTACAATGACTATGGAGGGCAGGAGATAATTCTATTAGTAAATTTTGGCTGCAGAATAACTGAAAATTAAGATAAATCCCCAACCCTAAGTGAAGCTAGGTAAAGTTTTCCTGATTTTGCTTATAGTGTTTCACTTACTCAAGTTCTACATTTTCCTTAGTCATCAGAACCATTCCCTTTCATTTATTTATTATCCATATAATCAAAATCCTGCTACAACTCATTCTCCTTGTCAAAATCACTCCTACTGATCAAGTCTAAAGAATACAACTGATAAACTCTCTCAAATCAATAAGTTATTTCTCTGGTGCCCCTAATCTGGAAATTTACCAATAGCTGCCCAGCACTGCAAGACAATAGCTTTCAAAAGTACCCTAAAGGTAATACAGATGCAAACCTACATTGGTGATTTCCCCAAAACAATATCATAAAATTCCGCAGTTGTATTCGTGGTGATACAACACCACAACTTCACAAACTTGATAATCAAAACAACCAAACAACTCGCAGCCAAACTGCCATAAATATTAACACAAGCTTTATAATAAATGCTTGAATAAAATATCGGTTAAAATATTTAGAAAATCTGATGCCAGTGGTGAACAAGACGGGACGTCCAACCAGAATTCAGCTTCGAAATAAATATGTCGGCAAAAAAAGTAGAACACTTACCCTCTTTAAATTATCCCTCGACGCTGGATGGAAGAATTTCTTGCACATGTAGTTATTAAATCCTTTGCCCATGATGGTGGTATTGTACTCAGAAAACTAGAAAACCTCCATCGACTCAAACACTTCCCAAGGCGAGAACTACTGAGACGTATTGTTTACGTTCACTAATTCAGCCGTTCCTGCTCCCTCAGCTGCCGTTCGTCTACACCAGTTGCAATCCGGTCAATCCTTAATTATACCTCATTTTTTGCATACATTTGTGCATGTAGATGTATCAATATATAGTGTTTTATATATATGATTTCCTCCAAGTACGTAATATCATGAGAATCTCCTGGTATCTACAATGACCTCTTTCACGAGTCCTTTGCAGGCCAAGGCTGCGCTACTGCTAGTTGCAGGGAAATGTAGATTTCTTTTGCGCCAACTTCTTACATGAGATTGTGCGAAAGATTTATTTTTTTTACTAGAGGTGCAATCTCATTCAAGAGGAGTCTGGTAACACCATAGGTTTCATTATATGTATATATAAGAGTATGGGGGACACCAAATTGGAAGATGGAGTGAAAAGGATTTTTAAATGATCTCGACCTAAACATGCAAGAGGATGAAAGGCGTGCATGGGATGGAGTGGATTGGAATGATGTGGTATACAGGGGTCGACGTGCTGTCAATGAACTGAACCAGAGCGTGTGAAGCGACTGGGGTTAACCATGAAAAGATTTGTGCGGCCTGGTTGCGGGTAGGGGGTTAAGGCGTCAGTGCACTGCATATAACACCTAGAAAATAGATGAGAGTGAAGGAGAGTGATGAACAGCTAGGATTGGCTGTATGTGGGCCGGCTGCCGCGCCCGGGACTCGAACCCAAGCGGGCCCAACCCCAGGGAAAGAGCAATACTCATATCTTCCCGACCCTAGCCCAGCCTTGGGCAGCCTTATTTTGTAAACATTCAGACTGTTGCAGAAACTATGGTCTCAGGGAACTGCAAGTATCACTCATTTAATCAATTAAGAATTATTTCCATATATCCCATCCTATTCATTCCTGTTGAAGCTTTCTCTTATTTCCTTTCGTCTTTTCCAAATTCAACTCAGTCTCTTCAAAAATCTTGTCATAAAACACCCTCTGTCCGTTTTTCAGTAACGGTAAACAGAATACTATTCCTAACAGAGAGGCAACAGTAACTCATTCCAAAGACACATGTAACTGAGAGAATATTCAGCTATAATCATATAATCAGGTACAATCATAATCTGGTATAACCATAATCTTGAATGAAAGCAGCAACGACGCGGTCAAATGTGAAGCTGCGTGAATGAATTTTATGAATGAAGCGTCAGTCAGACGGCCCAAATGACGTATGAATGAGACCGTAGTAAATACGGAGTTTAAAAGGCAATAACATGAGTGGATTTAAATGGCAACCATAAACAAGCGGCCCAGTTAAATGGGACATTTGGTAATGGCGGAATTTAAAAATTCGCGTGAAATTACATTTAAAGTGATTCTCTACACCTAAATTTCAATAATGGAATGTAAAGGCAGTGTTTATTCTAGAGACAGAGTTTAACAGAGATTAACTTTTTAACAATTGAGATTTAACGATATCGTTAAATTAACTGATTTTCAAAACTGTTCAGTTAAATGGCGCAGTTGATACAGCAAGTTGAAGGAATTTTAATGTTCACGTTTATTTGATAATCATAAAATACGATTTAAGTCAACAAGTTTTAAAGTTTGAGATTTAATGACGGATTACTTATATTTTCGTTTGAATTCTGTAAAGTCAAAATTTAGCTTCGCCGAAAGATTTTAAAGGTTTGAACTGATATTATTTAAAAGGTTTACGTTCGAATAGCCTAATCGAATTTTAATGGCTTGTTGATAAATATTGAGATTAAATGGGCGGATTTTAAGATAGCATTTGCGACTGATTTTAAAAGTTCGTGTTTAAATGGCATATATAAAAGGTTTATATCTACGGGGTTCGTTAAATGGTAAAAGTGTATAAACACAGCCGTATTAGGCTTTATCAAACCTCGCTAAAGTTAGGTTAAAGAATAACATTTGGTTTACCGATCGGCTGAAATTCACTGGTTATTGATTCAGGATAAAACAATCTGATACCTGTTGTATGCAGACTGCATTAACGATGTCCTCAGTCGAATGATCTGTTCCATTCATCCACCACTCAGTGATTTAAAAGTACTTCTTTACTTCGAGAAATTCGTGCTTGATTTCTTGTTACGTCTATTAATTGTGTGTGTGTGTGTGTGTGTGTGTGTGCTACCGGATTACGCCTGCTTGTGATTATAATGTGAGTGAAAAGATGCATCACTGTCTTGTTGACGAATGGTAGCGTAATATTATCTCATCGAGGAACTTCAATGGAGTCCATCATTCCCCTGCCACTTAAAGGAGCGCAGACTCGTTCCCCTTGAAGAGAAAAGGGATCCCAGGAATATATTACAATAATATAATGATAATATATGTTTGCATATATGTTTTTCTGTGTTTTTATATATGCGTGGGTTTGTGATTACTTTTTGTATGTTACGGGGAGAGAATTTGAAGGAGACTTGGAAATCGACATTGTCCTCAATATGTCGCCAGAATCCTGCGTATATGGATAAGGAAATATTAAGCAAGCTGTTCATGTTCTAAGGAAGGGCAAAACTAGAATAGGCTTCTCAAGTTTGGTCACGGCACCTGAAGAAGCACAAAGAGCTGATAGAGAAGGTCCAGAGGAGGGCAACAAAGATGGTACCAAAATTAAGGGCGCTGAGTTCCGGAGGAAGGATAGAGAATCCTTAGATTTGTCCACCTTTGGAAGAGAGAAGAGTGAGGAGTGACCTGACCATAACTTTTAAATTGTCAAACTAAATAAGTAAAGGAGACAGTGAATATTTTTTCCAAAGATGTAGGGATGGGACAACCAGGTGAAATAATATGAAATTAAGCAAAAAAAAAAAAGATAAAAAACCTATTTATAGAATCAGTTTAAGATGTAGGAGTGTATGGAATAAGGATGTATAGAATGAGATGAAAGGAATCATGGTTACTGAAGACATTATTCTTAGATTTAAGTGGTTTAATTGTAGATAATATTCACGCACAATCCTTAGTAAGGTGGGGAGGATGAATAGCTAGGGTATGCTGTGGGCCAACTGCCCTGCCCAGAATTCGAACCCCGGAGGCCCCGTGTCTGAATTATCATGAGAGCACTGACGTTGTGTGTGATAATTAGTTATTATTTGTAAGTTACAGGGAAAGAGATTTACACTCGTGTTGTCCAGTCTCTTGACCTTGTATATGTGTACCATGTCTACTTCTATGTGTGTATGTATAGACACCACAGCCTAAAGTAAGTAACCCCAAGGGAAGGATGAATACCTGGGTTGGGTGTTGGCCAACCGTTGCACCCCAAGATTCGAACCCGTGCGGGCCCAACTACTGACAGTTCCCAGACACTAGAGACTTGTATACAGCACCCAAGGACTGAAGACTATATACAGTACTCAGAGATTGGAGAATGTATTCAGTAAACGGAACACTGGAGACTGTGAAGTACCTCAAAACTCGGAGACGCAAGTTCGAATCCTAGTAAAACGCCACTTTAGGTAGACTACTTATTCTCACAACTTCGCTGACACGGTGGTAAATAACGTCTACCCCATGCGAATATTGCACAAATTTCCTTACGTTGTAGTTCGTTGTGAAATATGGATTTATTTATATTTCTCAGTCTAACAACAGGTAGATAAATTTTTTTTTATTATAAATAGGCTTATACTATATTTACACAAGTGATATCAGAAAAGGGCGACATAAAAATTATATACAAAGAACCAATGGTGTGGTCCGGATGGGCAGTCCGGAACCACGAAGGTTTTCCCGCCCTGGACCGCCGCGGGGGCGGATGTTTGGTGCCTCCCACCTGGAGGCTGCCTGCAGACCCCAGGCGGGACGGTGGGTCCGGGCGGGACGGGCGGGCGACGGGCGTACAGCAGATGTCCGGGGGTGCTTTGGGGGGGCGCGGCCGTGGCTCCTGGCCCAGCGGCGGCGGGCAGCTGCCGGAGGCGCATCAGGAAACGGTTATCAGCAACGGGAGGAGGAGGATGGGGTTAGTAGCCGTAGCCATACATCATTGTAGAACACTTGGTGACCGTGTGGTACTCGGGCACCGTGTTGTACACCGTCATGGTAACGTACTCGTGTACGGACTCGGTGACGGTGTTGTACACGTACTCCTGTTTGACCTGAGTCTCGTAGTGGGTGACGTAGTAAGGGTTGGTGACGGTCATGGTGACGTACTGCTGCTGGACTTTGGTCTGGGTGACGTAGTAACCCTTGGTCTCGTAGCCGGTGTTGGTGATGGTGTTGGTCATGGGGTAGCTCTGCGTCACCGTGCGCGTCACGTAGATGGCTGTGGTCTCCGTGAAGTACTGCTTGGCCGTGTTGTAGCCGTAGGCCGACTCGGTCATGTAGACGGGCACCGTGACCATCTTGGTGTCGTAGAGGACCTTCGTCTCCGTGTAGATTTTGGGCTCCGCGTAGGCCGTCATGGTAGAGTACTGAATGATGGTCTTCGGGTAGACGAGGGTCTCCGTGATGTAGGCGTACTGTGTGGTGGGCACCTCCTGCACCACGGTGGCGTAGTGCCCCTGCGTGTCCTGCACGTCCTTCGTCATCGTCTTGGTGACGTACTTCGGGTAGCAGACGTGTTCCTTGGGCGGAGGAGGAGGGCCGTAGGAGCGTGCGATAGGTTCCACTTTGATGTAGCCAGGGGAACCTCCGAAGTCCGGGAGACCTGCCGCCCCCAACACTAGTGCCACAACCACGCCCACCGCAGCTGTCCCCAGCATCTGAAACGACACACACCAGTTAGTCTTCCTCAAACAAGAAAACTGAGAAAAAATCAATTTCATAGATGCAAGGATCATGAAGGTAACACACAAACACACACTCACAACACACAATGGCTCTCCGGGATCGTGTGTTTGCTTCTTGTTAAAGGTAATTTTCCTGCGAATTAAATCGTTACATACGTTTATATACATAATTCAGAAAATTTATGTTGCTTTTATGTGAAATTATTGAAATATGAGATTAATTCCGACCACAGTGTAGTCAAGTGACGCTGGGAGGTAGTGTCCGAGTCGTATATATATATATATATATATATATATATATATATATATATATTCCTCCACTACATTTAAATCTCGCCAGCGTTAAATATCATTGCAATTACTGTAACTAAACCGAAGGATCTGTATGATTATACGATAGTATGGTAATAATGCTATTGGCATTCCAAGATTTCATGAAAATATATTGATTAAAAAAATCGTATTTTTGTAAAACACTTCAAATTCTTACTGCGTAAATGTAACAAGATTAACAAGAAAAATACCTAATGACCATAATGTCAGTTCTTTTATTGACCTCTACAGCGAAGCATGAAGTTTTAGCTCAATATGGCGACGGAATAAAATACTACGGGCTAAAGACATCATTAACTAATGCACAGTGGTTAGTGTCGTGGACCACGCGAGGAAAATACGAAGACAATTATGCCTATAATGATAGCAATCTATGTATCAATATTGGTGAGCGTGATTACTCTTTGTGTGCTACGGGGAGAGAACAGAGGACTGAGCCTTAGGGGGAAAATCCTCACTTGGCCCCCTTCTCTATTCCTTCTTTTGGAAAAGTAAAACAGAAGGGGAGGATTTCCAGCCACCCGCTCCCATCTCTTTTAGTCGCCTTCTACGACACGCAGGGAATACGTGGGAAGTGCTCTTTCTCCCCTATACCCAGCAGCCTAAACTGTGAGTTGCAAAAGTTGCATAAAAAAGCTGGGATTATTGGATATGGTTATAATGACCTAAGAAATAAAGACTAAGGATGTAGTGAAGAAGAGTACAGCATACACAAGGGTATAGTGGAGATGGTTTTTGACCTCATCCCTTAAAACGATCCAAGCTAGGTTCAAGGCCGGTCGCAGAAATTAGTAAATTATGATGTCGTAAATCGATGAAATATGGACAGAGACGATATACCAGTAAATATGAAATTTACAGACGCTTTTCACAAATATAGACACAAAAATCTGAGAATCATATGCTCTATATCAATGCGCTTATTCGTGTAAGGATCTATCAAGCGCAGCTGTTGGTGTGAGACGCGAGCGGCAGCAAATTCCAGCAGAGAGCACTACTGGTAAGAGTAATTCGGGCCACTGAAGTCGTAGTGGCCCAACGACCAAAGCGTATATATACGTCGACTCTCATTCCGGGTCCTGGGGCTTCTTCCCCTTGTCCTATCTGCCACAATGTCGTCTACCTCTCTTCCTCCTCTCTCCTGATCCCAGACAATCTTGCCAACATTTACTTATGTGGTACATTTATTACTGATATAAATAACGCATCCACCGCCATACGTTTGTCACGAAACCGGAATATTCTTCGTCTTTTTTTTACTAGAGCTATATAAGGATATAATCTATATCCCTAATGCACAGTATAGTGCGGTACACCGCAAGGGAGGACTGCTGCTGGTGGTGGGAAAGGCATGACAAGCTGCCGTGTGCGAGGCTGTACGTGGTACGACAAGAATAAATTTCCGCGTGAGACGCTAAGTGAAACTCGGCAACATCCGGGGTGAAAGCCAAGCGAGATCCAGAGGCTCTGTTGTTACTGGAACGTGCCATAATTCGGACCGACTCTCACCGGTCTCTCTAAAGATAAAAACCCTATAGGAAAAAAAAAGTAAACATTTTAAGGAAGTTTTCCTAATTTATGGATCGTATGACGTATACAAAGAGTAAATTCATACCCTATATTTTAAATAGGTCCCATGCGTTCTGTTAAGTCTATGCGCCTGTTTATACCATAACAATAAACTTTAAAACGAGGGGTGGGGGGAGGGGACATGTACTATCAACGTTAATTAGCAGTTAACATTGCCCAAGATGGTTTATGATCTTGTTATCCAAATCACAAGAGACTATCCAATTGTCTCTCTGGGTTCTTTAGTTTGAAAATATGACCATTTGGTCAAAGGTCATTGAGGTGTTACGCACTTTGAGCCCACCTGTATGTCAAGGCCGGGCGTGTGGCCACGTCTATACGCCAAGGCCGTTCGTTTGGCCACTTCTGTATGTCAATGCGGTGCGTGTGGCCACGCACGTCAAGGTTGTAATTACAGCTTTACTTTCTAATTCTCCAGCCGTGCGGTGAGAGACGCTATCTGGGAGGCGTCGGAGAGCTGGGGGCTGGCAATCTCAGCGGAGTGTAAAAAAAAAAAAAATGCCTAGCAATAAGCAGGGGGAGTATAGAAGTAGAAATGGAATTGACAAGCTACTGACGAAAAATTAATGGATTCTCAGTGAAGGGTCTCTATAGGCCGACAGCCCCAGTGAAGAGTATCAAGCACCTGACATCCCAATTGAGGGGGTTATTACTACTGACAACACTAGAATCAGGGGTCTCTGGAATCTGTCAACCAGAGAGGGATCTTCTAGCAGCTTACGACCCTAGTGAAGGGGTTCTGGCTGCTGACAACCCTTAGTGATGGATCTCTAGCTACTGATAGACGCAATGAGGGGTCTCTAGCACCTGACGAACTAGGTACGGGGCCTCCAGCAACTCCATGTGGGACATCTGGGAGTTGTCAACTTCAGAAAGGGGTATTACCGTACCTGGCAGCTAATAACGTCAGTATGGGATCCTTAGTGTAATTGACATCTCTACAGAATCTCCTGCTTATA
>JAYMFT010178590.1:0-12095 GCA_038088735.1 Panulirus argus
AGATGTCAAAGCAACAGGACGATAGTTAGAGGGGTCAGAACGGTCACCCTTCTTAGGGATTGGATGTATCAAAGCTTGTTTCCATGGAGAAGGAAAAGTTTTGGTCTACTCTTGAACACGTCTGGAATAATGGAAAATAAAAGATGAAGTCTTAAAACACACACACACACACACTAACAAAATTATATGTTACTGATAATCATTTTCGAATTTCCTATACAAAGGATGACCATATGTGAGTAACTTCCCCACTCCTTCCTCTCATGGGGAACTCACAATCCTTACAACATATCAAGAGGGTAATACAAGCATACAGATTTAACATAAGTTATAAAACAACCAGATCAAGACTCGCATGTCATTTACCCTGAGCGTCTGTCAGTATGGAGGAGCACAACTATCATGAAGTCTTGTTTACACATATATCATTTTACGCACCCGAGTTACGTATGTTCTGTTGTTTGTGTCGTGTCGATGACGTTACAGGATAAGATTTAAGGTTGATGACCTCTGAGACAGGAGCATGTAAGGTTGATGACCTCTGAGACAGGAGGGTGTAAGGTTGATGACCTCTGAGACAGGAGGGTGTAAGGTTGATGACCTCTGAGACAGGAGGATGTAAGGTTCATCGATGAGATGAGTACCTTAACTCAGGCTTCAGTTGCCTTTGCCGTCTCAGCTAACGACCAAAGGACTTCCCTTCCCAGAAACAGTGTTATCCCTCACCGGGTAAGTCTTCCTCATTGGGAAGTCATCTGTCTGCTTTCTCCATTTCTCGCCCACCACCTCACAGCACAGACTACACTAAAGATAATCTCATGGCAGAAGATTCTATAAAATTCATTTTTAATGGTTTATAGAAAAAAATAACAGCAAACATATTTGATATATTCATAGTCTTCAAGAAGAAAACCGTCTAATACATTCACAATTTTTGAAGAAACGAGAATGAATGGCTCCATCAAGTCTGCATATAAAGAGACAAAATTTGCCACATTAATAGCAACGGGTGACAGTATTTCGGAGGGGGGGGAGTGGCAGCGGCGGCGGCGGTGGTGGTGGTACAGCGGAACTATCACCTGCTGTGTCTGTCCTGTTCTTCCTTCTAACAGGCGGCGGTGTGGCGAGAGAGGCAACACTGTTGGAAGTGTTGAGAATATGGTAACACAAGGCAATCATGATCTGATGTTCCTGAAGAAGCTTGTCGGCAACGGGACGTGTGTGTGTGTGTGTGTGCGAACCCCTTGTGTCTGCAGTTGCGGTAGTTAGTGTGCGGCCGGACACCTGTGTTGGCAGGTGTCGTGGAATCGTCTAATTCTGAAAAACCTGAAAATATTATCTGGTGCGTCGTGTAATTGTTTCGTTTGCTGTAATGAAGGAACACAAAGAATTCAAACAGCAACAGACCACCGTTGGGTCCTTTCGAGGTTGTTTGCGTTAGTGGAAGAGATCACAAACTAACAGATCTGTGCGGTGAAGGTTAGAAAGAGTACAGGTAATTCAAGGAGAATAACATGCAAATTGACATTTTGACTGTTGAGGCGCAAATAATGAAAGTCGTGGACTCGAAGCGAAATACGTATCGAGTCTGTTCTCAGACGTAACTATGGTACTCCTCTCAAAAACTCTACTTGGGAAATCGCTCCATATCTTAACAATCCAGTTGAAGAAAGAGCACATCGCCTCATTCAAGGTAAATCGTTTGAGAGAAATGAAACGAATCAAGTCTTAGGTAACACGACAGATCAAGATTTTCAAAGCCTTTGATCATTTTGAATAATTGTATTAGATCACCTCTTTACCTCTCTTTTCTAAGCTATAGATTCAAGTCGTATAATCTCATCTCGCAAGATTTGTTTCTCAGTCCAGGAATCATCTTGCTTACTCGACGTTGCACTCTCTCCATTCTGACTGTCTTTTTCTTACGTAGGGTGACCGAAACTGAACACAATATTCAAGATGTGGACAAACCAATGAATTGTAAAGATTAAGGATAATTTCCCTGGACTTAAATTCCAAGACTTAACCTGTGAATCCAAGAATGTTGTTCGCTCTTTTCACTGCTTCTGTGCACTACTTTACTTGGTCTTAGGCCAACAGAGAATATTAAACCCAAGTCTTCTCCTTCATTTACCTTCTGCAGTTCAACAGAATTGATACTGTAGCTTGCCTTTTCGTTTTTTCTAATAATATGTAAAACTTTGCACTTATCGATATAAAAAAATCACTTGCCACTTATGAGCCAAGTTTATCAGTGTGTCTATGTCAGTTTAAAGCTGTGGACGTTTATTTCCAGATTCATTATCCTTCTTTGTATCATCAGCCAATTTTGATATCTTGCAGTGCGGCCTATTATCAACATCATTAATATACAAGAGAAAGAGAACCGGTCCCAAGACTAATCCTTGTGGCACTCCACTTGTTACGTCTAACTACTCTGAGGCTTGACCATCAATCACTTCTCTTTGTTTACGGCCAGTTCACCAATTCCCTATCCACTGAAGTACTGAAAATCTGGATAGATGACATCAACTGCTTTACTTTCATCGTACAAGTTGATTATATCAAAAAAGAAATCAAGAAGATTTGTCAAACATGAGCGATTTCGTCGAAATTCCTGCTGAGAATCATTCATAAAGTGGTGGTCCTCTAGATGGTTTACAATTCTATCTCGAATGATGGCTTCCATAAGTTTTCCAACTACAGACGTTAATATAATAGGAATGTGATTTCCGGTTAGTGACCTATTACTTTTTCTGAATATCGGTGTTACGCTGGTAAACTTCCATTTATCTGGAACTTTTTCCGCAGCAAGTGACTTACTCAAGAGGGCAGTCAAGGGCTTAACTGTCTCATTTTTCGCCTCTTTCATTCTTCTCGGATAAAACTTGTCAGGGCCTGATGGAGGAATTCGAGCAGCAGAGCATCGATATCTCCTATAACAGGAGTACAACAATTCATACTGCTTGGTGAACACATAACGTGGTCCATGTAATCTACTTTGGAAAAAAAAAGAGAATTCAAGATGTATACATCTTTCCTCGAGAGGTATCTGCCGTGCTTTCAGTATTGGGTGCAATGTATTTATTGCCATCCAAATTTTGTTGATTAGAGAATTCAGAGACGACATGAACCGTGTGGTGGGGACAAGGGTGTGGTCGTAGCTGTGGCAGGGACAAGACAAGAGAGACGGAGGCAGCCAAAGAAACAGGAAGGTCTCTCAAAACCATCTCTCCAGCTAACGACTCAGACGATGCGATATAATATGAATTGGTAATATTCTCGACTTACCAGAGATGAATGCGATATTCCTCTGCCTTTCGTGGAACTGGTATAATAGTGACGTGCTTTTGGTTCTGCGGGGGAAAATATTTCATTAGTCTACATTTCCGTCACAGCAAAAGAAGGCGAATATAACAACGGGGCAAGATGTTCGACAGTGCATTGTTATGGTCACATCTGTCGCCTTTTCTTTTTCTTTCTTTTCTTTTTAAATACGGACTTACGTGAGACGAAGGTGGATCTGACCTTTAGTTGGTTGCCCTCAGAACGAACTGTTTAAAGGGGGCGAAATATCTGGCTTCAATAATTCGCATTAGTTGACCGGCCATTACAGACGGATCCTTGCAACAAGCAACGTAACCACAGGTGTGTGTCTTAATGATGCACAGATGCACCGGCGTTGCATACTCACCGCATCTACAGTCGCACAACGGGCTGGGCAGCGCTGTCCACAACGCGTACCTTTCCTCGTACTGAAATAAATGGTGATCCTTCAGTCGGAACGGTTCAGAGTACTCCAGGCATTTATTTTCGTCCACCTTTGGGAGAAGGACATTAGTGTCTGGTTCTACCACCCTCACCTCTTACAGTTACTGTGTTTACAAACACAGGCGGCAGATAACAGCCTGTGTAGCTGGTGTACACTAATCGTCTCTCTCACGCTGGTACATCACCTGCAAGTAAAGCTGACAACACGCCACCAACCCAGAGGCAGGACTGACAACAAGGCACCAGACAAGATAGGCTTGTCAAGCTGACATCAGTGGTCATATAAACAGCAGACTGTGAACTTGATTGCAACAAGGGTGTATATACGTGATGCCAAGAGAAGCAAAATCATAAAAGTATAATAAAAACGTTATTCGAAAAATAGGAAATATATCTAACACGTAAACGTTAGCCGTTCAGATTAAATCTATCATCAAAACTTTAAGCAGCAACAACAGATTCTGAGAAAGTTCATGATCCTGTTAAACAACCTATGGATGTCACGCAAACTTGACATTCTAAGTAAGCTGCATGTGTTTCGCTTCTGAGTTATAGCTTGGGTGAAAGAGAGCCATCTATGAATAGTCAACTAAACCACGGGGCAGCCAGGCTCACTGGGCCTGAAGACCCATGCCAAGAGATAGGAGCACAACATTACCTGGAGAGGGTCAGGAACTTTTCTTGGTGACTATACGTACATGGTGGGGCGTCAGTGTCATGCTGTGTGTGTGTGTGTGCGACTGACCTGTGAGGCCATATCTGGGTGAGGGTGTGTGACCCAGGTCATGGCGAAGCGACGGGTACTGCACCGGCCGGCGGAACCACCCCACCTCCTTCCTGCGTTGCACCAGCCCTCGACCCTCACTGTCGCCGCTGCCGAACAAGAAGAAAGACGTTCCAGGCACCGAGTTGCTCAGTCGCTCGGCCACACCTGCGGACATAGGTAAAGGTTCATCTGAATCGCCTGGACACAAGGTGAACTCCTCTCTTTCAAGGTGAAACTCAGACGCTGAGGGGGGAAAAGCAGAACTTACATCACTGGCGCGTAGGTCGACTGCTGTGCAGGAAGTCTGGCAGAGGGGGAGGAAAAATCCAGCCGCGTATCTTTACCTGTGAGGGACGGATGAGGTCGCCGCTTGAATATTAATCAGCAGACCTCGTCGCGCTGTGGTGGTGGTGGTGGTGGTGGGGGGCGGGTCTCTCTCTCTCTCTCTCTCTGCCACAACCTGTGCCCTCCACACTTGGACCCTCCGGACGGGAGGCAGACCTGGTGGGGGGGGAGGGGGGGGGAAGAGAAGGAGGATAACTCTCAAATTAGAGGGAAACCAGGATGGTGAGTGACGTGGAGATTACTGAGATCTTTTCCTTCCCGGGAAAACATTTTACACAAAGACAGAAGAGTGTGACGCTGGTAGGCCACATGTGGGTTGCCCCCCAAAGACGTACAGGAAGCATAGGAGAGCGTCCTTCCTGACTGGTCGTATGCTGGTAGTACGGGGTGAGGAGGCAGCAGGCGCTGCCACCAGCGCTACGGCAGTCCCCTCGACACTCCCGTCAGCAGCACCTCGGCTCATTCCTCACAGTGATCCCTCGCTGTGTCCGCCATGAACGGCGTAGCTCTACCGCGAGAAGGACTGCGCGCACGACGCTGGCCGCCCACGCCTCCTCGCCGCGTGGGGTGGGCGGCGTGGGCGTGTTGGCTCCCGCCCCGGTCACTCTGCAGGATGGGCGTCCAGACCAGCACCGGCCCGGCTAACGCGTCCGGAACGTGGGTCCATAAACCGCGGCCGCCCGCCAAACCCCAACTTACTGTAAGTCAAATCTTAAGAAAAATGCGTCTTAGATGTTGAGCTGTTTGTGCTGGGACCGGACGCTAGGTATCATGTCCCAGCTGCAGGTGCTGGGACCGGACGCTAGGTGTCATGTCCCAGCTGCAGATGCTGGGACCGGACGCTAGGTGTCATGTCCCAGCTGCAGGTGCTGGGACGGGACGCTAGGTATCACGTCCCAGCAGGAGCTCCGTACCGGGACCGGACATGCTGCCGTCAACTGTCCCTCCAACAGGCCTGTGTGTTCCACTGTTACG
This sequence comes from Panulirus argus, assembly GCA_038088735.1. Taxonomy (NCBI): domain Eukaryota; kingdom Metazoa; phylum Arthropoda; class Malacostraca; order Decapoda; family Palinuridae; genus Panulirus; species Panulirus argus. Next base: position 5,858 of record JAYMFT010178590.1, read on the forward strand.
TCTTTGTCCCGCGTCCTCGCCCCAAGTGTTGAACTGTAAAGTTCCTTATCCACTGCCTGTACTAGGACCAGTGCGTGTACCGTGTACCTGTACCACGGACCCAATACCATGGTCCAGTATAGGAAATGGGGGGCCCCCTCCAGCCCCAAACCCAAAATGAACAGTGGGGTCTCCGGTTCCAGCCAAGGTGTAGACTTCCGTACTGGCCTCACGCGCAACATAGGTTGGCAGTCACGTTACTCTCTCTCTCTCTCTCTCTCTCTCTCTCTCTCTCTCTCTCTCTCTCTCTCCTCATGTCCTGACGCCTGCGTAAAATACACCTCTCTGGGACCCTCATACATGCAAACCTTGATAAGTGTAACTTTCCTTCAGTGATTATCATTTTCTTTCAGGTTCTGGCTGGGTTTAGGGAAGCAGGAATATGACAGTTGAGAGATGTGCAAAGCGGGCAGTATATGTCACGTGGAAAGTGGTTATGTCAGTTTTGTCCCTCAAGGCATGCCGGGGGGCAAGGGCGAAATCTGCGGCAGGTTAGGCAAGGCCGAGGGAGGTGTCCGAGGTGCGTAGGGCGTGCGGTGCCGCTGAGGGTGGACGACCTATGCTATTTCCGTCGTCAGGCCAGCGGGCGGTATCCCCTCAGCCTGGGAGGGGGGAGGCGGACCCCTGGCAGTGGCCGCCCACTATTGTAGAGGGTTGGGTGGGGCGGAGCAAGACCCAGCTGGGCTTCACTCTAAGCAGCAGGTCACGTGGACTCTCTCTATGGTCAACGTGTACCTGGTGGACGCTGCACTGGGGTAAGGTGTTGGGAGATACAAGTCTTCCTCACCAGTACTCCCTCGTGTCCTGTAATACCTTAAATTTCACGCCGGAAAAGGAAAAAAGGAAAAAAAGATCCTTTTTGTATATCAGTTCCATGAACAGCCAGGGAAGGCTGAGAACATGTGGCTTTACGCCTCCTACACACTTACAAGTTGCAAATCTTCCCAGAGTCACCCTCCCCGATGGCGTCATGTCTGGGCTTTGCCGGGAGCCCTACCCTGGCACTCTCTCCTGGCACACCTCTCCCAACACATCCCTGGCACACATCCTCGGTGGCACTTGGCAGCGTTGGCCGGTAAGGTGGGTGGTAGTGCCAAGAACTGGCTGGCTGGTGGCAGGGGCATGGGCGCAGGTGCGGCAGTTCATTGTGGAGTGGCGACAGCGAAGGTTGCCGCCTGCTGCACCTTGCCTGAGGACCTGCTATACCACACGTGCACTGTGGCCCCCCGCAGTCCCTACAGTGCTTCATATATCCATCAACGCGTAGCAGGTAGGCACCTGCCCCGGCAGGGCTGTAGTGTTGTTCCTTAAACACATTGCCAGTATAAGAGATAATGACGCTTCCGACCATCCGACTTGCAGGGCGACAATAAATACAACCCACACACAGGTTAACAATTGTAGCGACCCACTGTCGCTCCCCCTTACTGACGACGCCTTGACCTGGTGGCACATGACAGCGTGTCACCGGCCACCTGGTCAAGGCGTCGTTAGTTAGTTAGGTGACTCTTTGTGGAGCGACAGTGGTTTGCTACCCAAGCACGTTAAAGACGGACACGCCACACAAACCTTCTCGCCCATACATGCTGACGCTGTGTCAGTGATACGCTCACTGTCGGTGCATCGCACCAGATGCCCTGCACCTGGTCGGAGAGTCAGAGATGAACGCACACTGCACTACTGTGGTGCAGCGGCAAAGAAATTGCTGCACCATTCAAGATTCACATCCGAAAGAGCTGAACAATCTTCCAGTAACAAATCTGGAACGGAAATCTTTAATGATAACACGTAAAACTACCTGAATGTTATCAACAGTGACAGAGGAACTGCCTCAGGCGAGTACTAAACCAGCAAACGATTACAAATTTGACTGTCTAGTCAAGAGCTGAGCAGCAATGGAGGAAAACGTGAAATAATCACTTGTTTCTGGAAGTAATGAAGTCTGGGCTCAGTTGACATCCTTCTGGGACCAGGAGACGAACATGCGTGGCATATGACAGCGTCCCAACCGTCAGAGCTTCGTCAGTCGTGGGGTCGCAATTCGTGTCACCTGTCATTAACTTGGACCGGTGTCATCGTGAACAGCAGAGATATGCGATGCGCACAAATCATTCAAGTTGCCGACTGCTTCCTTCCCATATTCTGTCTCAGGCAACAGAGGGAGCGTGACTCACGATATGCTGTAACAGACTCCAGGTGAGGTCGGCCATTACCACTTATTACCACCGGAGTTTTTTATTCCACCATCTCCCCCCAACACATACACACACACACACACACCAACCTCCCCACCGCTTTTTTTTTTCTCTCTCTCTCTCTAATCCGACGGTTTAGAAGGTAAAATAAAGGGTTGGGGCAGGGGAGAAGGTACAGCTTAGAACCAGAAGATAGTTGCAGTGTACAGATGTGTTATGGTGCTGGAGGCTCCAGTCACGGACATAAGTCCACATCAAGGCCGGGCCTTAATTGAAATATAGAGGGGATTATGAAAGGAAGAAAGAAAAGACAAGGTAAACTACTTACGGATTTTGGAGGAAGTGAAAAACTATCTCTTAAAGTGTGCCAGTTCATAGTTATCGGGAATGACATGAGAGGGTACAGAGTTCCAAAGCTTCGACTTGTGGGGAAAGAAGCAGGTATTAAAACGGCCCACTCTTGAGTTGCCGATGGCCTCACAGTAATCATGTGACGCAGCGGTGGGGGCACACAAACAGCCAGTTCTCGGGAGCAAAAAAGCAAAGCAATACCTATAGAAGAGGGAGAGTGAACCAACATTGCAGCGTAGGGCAAGCGAATCATATAATGAAGTTAGACTGAGAGAGTTTATAAGGTGGACAGTTTTCGACTCAACTCTGTCAAGTAAGGATACAGAGCTAGAACCACCCCAGATGTGAGAGCAGTACTCCATACGAGGACGAATCAATCCTTTGCATAAACTGAGCAACTGTTTAGAAGAATATAAGTTTCGACATCTAAATAGGACAACCAGTTTCTTAGAGGCAGATTTAGTTACCGTCATAATGTGGGGTTTCCAAGGAGTGGATGTTACATTAATACCAAGTATGTTCATCGAGTCAAGAGGTGGAATTACAGAACAGTCAAAGGAAAGGCGAGAGTTATGAGAATTTCTCGATAGAGAAACAGGAAGAAACTGGCTCTTGGAGGTATTACACTCAACTAGACTCCGTCTACCCCATTGAGATATCCTGTCTAAACCTGAGTTTATTGAGGAAGTTGTGTCGGGACGAAATGCAGATCGAGTGAGACACGAAGGAACAGAATTGAAGCGTGTGGATGAATGCAGTGTTGCTTCGTCGGCGTATGGGTGCATTTGGTTATTTTTGGAGGAGAGGAAATCGTTGATAACAGGGAGACAAAGTGTAAGCGACAGGACAGAACCTTCAGGGACATCGCCGTTGATGGAAGGGGGAGCTCTTGATCCAAATAAGGGGAGCTGAGAGATGAGACCTCAGCGTCACACCCTCTCAAAAGCTTTTTGGATATCTCAAGGGCAACTACATTAAACTTCCCAGAATCTTTCAGGGAAGATGACCAGACATTTGTAAGACAGGAAAGAATATCACTAGTGGATCTCGCCTTACGGAAGTCATACTGTGAGATTCAAGGCGTTTAAGGATATGGGAGTTGAGGAGGGATTCAAAGACTTTGGAAATGGCAGATATCAAAGTAACAGGACGGTAGTCAAAGTTGTCAGAACCGTCACCCATCTTCGGGATGGGATGTATCAACGCATGCTTCCAAGGAAAAGGAAAAGTTTTGGTTTAAAACAGAAACGGAGCAGACAAGCAAGCACAGGAATCTTTCTAGTACACGGGGATGGATGCCATCTGAACCATAAGCCTTACTTGTGTCCAAAGAGAGAACTCTTTTCGGAAAAATGGAGAACGTGAGGGCTTCAATTCCTTTACCATCCGTATATGGGAGGAATTCAACCATTTCCTATGGTGAACGTTGAAATCCCCGAGCTAGAGGATCTCGGCTTGCGGGTGAAAGGAGAGGATGCCACAGTTTCATGAGCAACAGGCGAAACAGAGAAAAAGTGTGGTAGTTGGGAGACAGATTTTCAGCCACATGACATCAAATACTGGAGACTCAAGGTCCTTGAGGCGTGCAACAGGTGTGTTGGTATTGGAATAAGCACAAACACCACCTTTGAACCGGAAACTTGAGTGGAGATTTCAGTTGGATATGAAAAACGGACGAGTGAGAACATCATTAGACAAATGTGTCTCAGAGAGAAGTAAGATAATAGGAGAGGAACTAGACAGACGGTGTTCAGCTGAGGAGAGGTTACTTGAATGGACCACGAATGTTGGTACAGTGAACAGGAAAAGAGGAAGGTCTAACAGAGGGGGAAAGGTCTTTGGGGTAGTCAGGGGTCTGTGTGAAGGCGAGAGCCAAGTAAGGGGTAGCACTTCTGTTGAAAAAAGTTGAGGGAATGTGTGAAAAGGTGAGAAGAAGTGAGCTCCAGGCTGATGTGGGAGAAAACAAAAGTGAATTATGAGATACGGATGAGATTATCAGCGCATGTGCACCTGGTAAAGAGAGGAGTGAGGAAGAGAGGCGGATGTTTTAAGATGGGTCACCTCAACTTCAGATGAAGGTTATGGTCTTAAAATTTCTTTTCATATCAGCTAAAAGTTTACCTTCAGCCAATCTGCCAGCCAAGGACAGTGTCAGGAGCCAAGACCAGTAGCCACAACCTGTTGAAGGCAGTGTCGGCCATTATCAGCTGCCTCCTACTTCAGTTTCCAAACACATCCATGTGTTGTTCATAATACATAGTAATGACCGGCGCTAGACACTGATACCGTTCGACCCTAACCCCGCCACCACAAGTGTGGCACGACCACTGGTGCTGGACACTGCGTAGTCCTGCACGTGGTATGGACACTGGGTAGTCCTGTACGTGGTATGGACACTGGGTAGTCCTGTACGTGGTATGGACACTGGGTAGTCCTGTGCGTGATACAGACACTGGGTAGTCCTGTACGTGGTATGGACACTGGGTAGTCCTGTACGTGGTATGGACACTGAGTAGTCCCGTACGTGGTATGGACACTGGCTAGTCATGTACGTGGTATGGACACTGGCTAGTCCTGCACGTGGTATGGACACTGAGTAGTCCTGTACGTGGTATGGACACTGGGTAGTCCTGCATGTAGTATGGACACTGGCTAGTCCAGTGCGTGGTATGGGTACTGGGTAGTCCTGCACGTGGTATGGACACTAGGTAGTCCTGTACATGGTATGGACACTGGGTAGTCCTGCACGTGATATGGACACTAGATAGTCCTGTGCGTGGTATGGACACTGGGTAGTCCTGCACGTGGTATGGACACTGGGTAGTCCTGCACGTGGTATGGACACTAGGTAATCCTGTACGTGGTATGGACACTGAGTAGTCCTGCACGTGGTATGGACACTGGGTAGTCCTGCATGTGGTATGGACACTGAGTAGTCCTGCACGTGGTATGGACACTAGGTAGTCCTGTACGTGGTATGGACACTGGCTAGTCCTGTACGTGGTATGGACACTGGGTAGTCCTGTACGTGGTAGGGCATGAGAGTAATGCATGTAATTGACATGGCCGGCGTCTCGCCTGACGACCAGGGGTCTCTCGACCACAGAGGACCCCGTCCACAGAAGGCACGTCTCCCTCTGCAGAGGCCCAGCAGTTGGGCAGAAGGTCCTATGCATCACCACAACACACTTCTCCCACTCTCCTGCTGAGGCTCGGGAAAAATAGGGGTTGGATAACGCTGAGCCTTGTACTGGGCGTCATCAAGTGGTGTAGCCCGCTGCTGCTGCTGCTGACCACCAGCTGCTGAGTCGCCAACACCAATTTGTTGGTTTAATGTGACCCATATGGCACCAACCCCCACACCGTCCCCCGCACAAAACACGACCAACAACTTAAAAAAAAAAAAAAAATATATATATATATATATATATATATATATATATATATATATATCCCTTGTTCTTTTGAGGGTAACAGAGTCTTCAGGTGCATTAAGCAGCTCTAATAATTTTCGCAGTATTCCAGATCAATTAATCATTTGACTGATTAGTAAGAGAGAGAGAGAGAGAGAGAGAGAGAGAGAGAGAGAGAGAGAGAGAGAGAGAGAGAGAGTAAGGCGAAAAGTATCTATGTGTCATCATTGCTGCCCACAA